>JAQIYA010000782.1:0-16816 GCA_034699355.1 Microtritia minima
CTGACCGAAATTATTTTTTCAAATTCGGCGGTTAAATTCGGTCATATTCGGTTACTGACCGAAAAGTATTATCCCTACGTATATGTAATACGAGCACGATATGCGAAATTTGAATATCATATGCGTTCAATATATTGCATTATTTCACTTTCATTCCACTTATATTTCGCAATATTTATGAAAATACTGCTTATTTTGTAACGTAAATGAAAACTTTTAGTTCCATAATAAGTGACCTTATTATGGAGCAAATGTTGGTTAACTAAATAAGTTTTATGCAAAGTGTTGCGCGCTTTAAATGCGATCGTCAATGCAATGATCGCAATGCCATTCTCTATGCACACATTTCACTCTATCACTACAGTTTCACTACCATTTCCGCAAATATCGGTTGTGATTAATTTTGTAGATTATATTAGGTTTAGTTTAAAAACAACCAAAATTATTGTATATACTTATCATAAAAACAGTTAAGAAGCTAATTATAACAATACAATTTAATAGGTTATACGCAATTTGATGGCAATAAAGCGTAAAACTGAATAATGTTTTCTCATATTGTTTTCAGCAATTATTGCTATTTTTAGCTATAATTTAGTCTATTCTGAATATAATAGAATATATTATATATACAGGCATTTCTGTTACGATGGCATCTATTCTTTTAATATACTGTTTAATATACTTTTTATTTTCAAACACAAATAATTTCGTAATAATAATTTTGATTCATTAGTAATGAAAGAGAATAAAGTGAAAGACATGGTCTCATAAAAGCATTTTGAGTCCAATGTATTGACAGCTTTTCATAAGAACTTGTTGAGCAAATACGACGTAAACAAACGCCTAATAAATAAACAATCAAAATGTTAATCTAATCTTTACTATTCTTTTGTTTGGCAACACATTTAGCGCAAGCAATAGAGTATATAAATATGTATTATTGTGTGCGGCGAAAGCAGAACAGCTTTAAAATGGCTTTAAGCTGTATTTCACTCATATTTTACAGTATAATATAAATTGAAATTATTCAGCTTTACATCTGTGCTAAAAAAATCATGAACAGATGTCACTAATAAATTTTAATTCATAAAATGAAATATACAACTATTATTGCCAAAAACTTGATGCATGGATGTGTGACCCTATTTATATGAGGTTGACCTATAGACTCAAATCTTATAGACTGCGGCGGTATTTGTGGTTTAATGTTACTTATTGACTATTGTTTGAGGGCAGATGTAAAAGTTAGATCTCATTTTTTCATAAATCATCGAAATTTATTTCCAAATAAGATTAATAGAAATTAAATAAATAAATATTTTTAAGTATTTAATTGTTAAAAACAACTAATTAATAACAATTTATAATGAATCGTATATAGAATTTGTGTGTTAAGTTTTGATAGAAACTTTCAAATTTTCATTTAATAGATTGAAAATTTGAAATTTAAAAAATTTCATATTTAAAAAGCATATAATAATAGATGCAAAAATAATATTTGTTTGATAATAAATTATTGCAAATATATTCCCCAATATCTCCCGAAATAAACCAATTTTTTCTGATTTGGCCCGAATTAAGGACTTTGGTTCCCGAATTTTCATGGACTTGTTAATTACGATAGGCTTTTAAAATTTATACTCAATGGCAAATTTTTACGCTTTATTGTTAACTAAGGTTTTCTTGGATTTATAATAAAATTTTAAAGTATTTTCATTGTTTAAAATATGGTATTTATAAAAATTAAACCATACAACAAATCAAATTGAATCTCAAACTTGTATGATTGATAAACCGAGAATTTATTTTGACATAACTACAGGTATAATTACATAGAAAAGTTATATGTTATCTGAGATAAAATAGCTTAATGCGATTAAAGTTATTTTAATAGCAAATGAGTTGAGTTTTTCGACTTTCATGAAATTTATTACGAGTTGTATTACAATAACATTTGAAGTACAATATAAAACATCAATGCGTGAATCACGCATAATATTGTGCTTTCAAAGACTGGTCTCAAACAGACAAAATCTTATTTTATGTAAGAATAATAAATTAGCAATTAAGTAAAAAAAAGTTACTTTAATAGGTTAAGCAAAGTTTATAATGAAACGAGAGGTCACGTAAAGATTAAGCTTTAGAGAAATAATATTTATTATAACATAACAAAACAGTTATTATAACAAAACTAATTTTTATCATAAATCTGGAAATTTGCATACAAGTTATGTCAGAGTAGTGATCATTTGAATTGAAATGAATGCTTTCAAATGACTATCACAGCGATGCAGTCACTCATTTGCTTATTTAGTGTGAAACGTGTGCACACCATCTCGTGATCTTTGCTGCAAATTCAACACATATTGCATAATACATGATCATATGATTGATGTAAACATTAGAATAGTTTCTAAATATCATTTCAAACTAATTTTTATTACATTTTATGTTATATTGTAATTTTTTTGTAAATAAATTTTGTTATAATTATATATGTAAATGACAAAACATTTAAAGCAAATAAATTCATTTGCAAATAGAAATATACTTTGTTAACCATCAAAACATGCCAAACATACAACCTTATGGTGAAGACAGTTACCAACCTATGGTTAGTATTAAAGTTACTCAATTATTATATTTAATATAAATACTGTATTGATTAATACAACTTATTACAGATAGGTTTGGTATACATATTCAACCTAATCGTAGGCACGGGTGCGCTGGCGATGCCTAAAGCGGTGATGAGTTGCGGATGGCTTATCAGCTCAATCGTGATCATCATCTTATGCCTCATGAGTTACGTGACCACCACTTTCGTCATCGAAACCATGTCTTTGGCCAACGCTGTTAACAAATATACAAATAGTAAAAACATATAAGATTTGCAATTATATATTAATAATAATTTTTAATTAGACAAAAAAAATGGTTTGCCTGAAAAAGATGATAAGGATTTGGATGACGAAGAATTGCTCGATCCGAACAGCAGTTGCAATAGTGTTGAACGCAATCCTCTGCTTATTAATGACGACAATGTGGAGGACGAGACTCTTAATTCATATTTTGAAATAAACCAAAGATTAGAATTGGGAGAAATGTCTAAAATGTTTTTCTCTCACATTGGCGTCAAATTATTTTATATTTGTATTATAATTTACTTATTTGGAGATTTGTCTATATATGCGGCAGCGATTGCCAAGTCTTTTAGAGATGTGACGTGGTATGTAATCAATTTACAGTTTTCACGTTTATTTAAATTTAAAGCGCATTTTTATATTGATATTTATTCACAGTAATTATCAGCACCAACTATGCAATCAAACAATTAATTTGAATGATCAATGTTGGACTGCAACTGAAAATATTAACAGATCAGTTGCTTATAGAATATATTTAGTGCTCACACTTGTCTGTGTGTCTCCGTTTGCCTTTTTTAATGTACAAAAAACCAAATATCTTCAAATGCTAACCACAATACTTCGTTGGATTGGTATGAATATTCTTTTAAAGAACAGTATTTAACAAAAACATATTTATAGCCTTCGTATCAATGATTGGAATCGCGAGCGTTGTTCTTATTAGCGGTAATGGAAAAGGAAAACCCAAAGCAAGCAATATTAATGGTATTCCAAACTTATTTGGTGTTTGCGTCTATTCATTTATGTGTCACCACTCGTTGCCAGCTTTAATAACGCCAATTAGAAATAAATCAAAATTATTTACTTTGATTTTTATCGATTATTGCTTTATATTAGTATTTTATTGTTTACTCTCATTTACTGGTATATTCGCTTTTGACAAATTACAAGACATTTATACTCTCAATTTTCAAGTCGAAAAGTGAGTATTTTGTTTTTAATCTTATGATTTAAATTTAACATAATTACTTTGATTAAATTGATATTTTATTGACTGTCAATGCTTAATATATATGAAATGATTTCGATATAAGTAAATGAATAAAGTTTTATTATTATATAATTTATTCCTTTCTCTTCTCAGGTGCACAGTTTCCAATGAAGACCATATATCTCAAGTGCCAATTTTGGATTATTTTTTACCTTTATTTCCAGTTTTCACATTAAGCACAAACTTTCCTATTATATCGATAACTCTGCAGAACAATCTAAAAACGTTGTTCATGACGAGCGAATCTAATAATGATTCATCTTTTTTAAAGAGACGATTATTTTATCCATTTATAGCTGTTTTACCACCATTTGGAGTAGCGTTTGCTACTGAAGATCTAGAAATTCTTGTTGGAATAGTTGGCTCATACGCTGGAGCTTGTATTCAATATATCATACCTGCGATGTTAATATATTATTCTCGTCAATTTATCAAAACTTATCCCTCTCTTGTTTCAAATAATAAGAAATATTGTTCTCCTTTTTCTCAAAATATATGGATACTAATTGTAATCATTTGGTCTGTGATATGTATAATATTTGTTACTCTCAATCACATCATACAATTCAACAGTTAATTTAAATTTAGTATTCACATAGAATTTTAAATATATTTATTTATTAATTAAAATTTTAATATTTTGATAAAAATTTGTTTATTTATTTGTCGATAATTTTTCAAATATTATTTTCGAGCATCATTTTCAGCTCATCAATAATATTTGAAAAATTATAGAGTGAAAACCTAAGTCTTAATAGTTTAAGTTTAGCTATGTTTAAAATGTGTAGAGTTTGGACATCAGGAGTGGATAATGAAGTATTGCGTGGCAGTATTGAATCTGATGCACACTAAACTACACATGATTTAGCAAAAAGGCTTATTTATCATAATTGGAGAGTGTGTCTGAATATCTTCGACAGATTGGAAAGACAATAAAAATGTTTTTGTGTTGCATATAATTTGCATATGCAATGCAATGCATATGTAAATTATCATATGCTAAACCTTAGAAATTAAAAATTATTTAACAAAAATTGAATGAATAGATGGAATAATGTTACTCACCCCACATATTCTACAGGTATTGCACTTTCAAATTAGAATCCCTGCAACAATTACTAATCAACTAAAAATTTTATTAAAAAGATGTCTAAATAGACATCTCCTGATCTTTTGATCCAAAACAGTAGAAGTTTTGTAAGTAAGGAATTGACAATTGAAAAGATGGTCGAAAGTAGTGGAATAAAATAGCGATTACATAATTTGTTAATTGCAATTATCAATAAAGATTTTTAACTTTGAATTTTAAGTAAAAAATTAACTTAACTTTCCGGACAGACTTATAAAAATAACGTTTGTTAAAAAGGGGTTAACCAATATTTTTATATAATATTCTAATTTAATATTTTGATACTTTTTCATAAAATGGTAATTAATTTTCGTTACTAAATAAATATTAAGCTAAATAGATCTGTTACGAAACTTAAGAATCAATGGCTTAACTAATTACTTAAATTTCAATCCTCTTATTATTTGTATTAATTCAAATCATTAGTCTTTTTAATTATTTATTTCAAGAATAATATCAAACTAGATGGCACATATTATAATGTTAGGGAGAATTTTCGTGTCCGTTTAGGCCTTTTTTCTTTGTTAATAAAGAGCGTATGTGTGTGATTTGGCCACTTAGACGACTACTAAGCGTTAGGTAACAGAAGACCATATTTTGTCCGTTTAGGCTGTTTTCCTTTGTTAATAAAGAGCATGTGGGTGGAAATTTGCATATATAGGTGGGTATGGGCCCATTTTTAGTCGCATCCCAAAATTTTCCCTTTGTTAATAAAAAGCCTGGCTAGGGGGAGGGGTGGGTTCATTTCGATTACATAAGTGAGAAAATTCTCCCTAATAATGATAATCTATTGATTCAGTACCTGATATCAAACAAATTACTTTTTTGTTTGCTAGTCTAACAAAATATAACTAATTATAGGAATCCCTAAAGAAATAAAAAGTTTTCAAACTTTATAAACCAAATAAGTTAGTCAAACAACTTTTGATTGATTTTTCAAATTAATCAACAATTGAGAAATGTAACTCTTATATAAATACTATTATACGTAATATTATAACAATTACTATATAACAAATAGTTGGTTTTTTATTTTCTTCGTGTTTTATTATTTATAACTAGTTTTTATTAATTTTTAAAAATAATAACCGTTTTTCCACGTTTTATGACGCATGCAATTATCCTCTTTTAATCAAGAAGTGCATAAAATATAAATTATATACTGTCAACATAACAATCTTTGTAAACAATACCAGTTTTAAAGTAAGGCTTTTTATAATTCAAATTTAAATTAAATTAAAATTTAATCAAATTAAAACAAATTGAATTGCTTCAGCATTTATACACAATTATTCTTAGCTAAAGTATTTGGAATTTAATATTTCTAACATAAACAAAATAAAAATTTAAATTGCATAATAAAAATAATCATAAAATTTTAATTACGGTAATGGAATCAAACTCTCGGTAAAGGAACTGTAATAGTAATAGGTTTTTAGATTTTTTCGATCACTATTTTGAAACAAAACTCGCAATTATTTGTTAGACTTTCAATGTGAGCCAATTTCATTTACTCAATCTTTCTAACTATTTATAACAACTAAATCTTTCATGTGTGATCAATTTTAATTATTTAGGTCCTGCTATCGCTTATAGGAAATCTTTAGCACAGATATAGTAACAATCCAGATATAAATAAGTATTAAGTTTTAATAGTATTAATAGATCGATGTTATATCGATTGTAGTCCAAGTCGATTTCGGTTATACAAATTAATTATGTATTAAGTTTTTATTTAATATCATTTATTAACTGTCTATACTTTTCAATAAATATAATAAAATTTTTAAAAAAATAATTTGAGAAAATTATAGAATACAATAATTAATTTTGTATCGAATAATGTTTTTGAATTTATAAGTCGAATAGAATAGAGTCGCAAAATATATTCGATTTTATACTTGAATCTATATATAACTCATATACCTTTCCAAAAATAAAATAAGTATACGTTAATAATTGCTAACATAAATATATAATTTAAGTAACAATTAAAAAAGATAATACGAATAATCTTGTTTTATTAAATTTTATTTTATTAATTTTTATTTTATTAAATCAAAAGAATATTTTTATCATGTAAAGATTGTGATGCACACAATTGGCTTATATGTTATAAGGTTTATATACATTAACAATAATTAATGTTGCGATAGCATCAAAACTTCAATACTGTCACAATTCAATTGAGATCGAAAGAATAAATTTTTAAGTTATCTGTTATTATATTATTGAATGGATTACAAGTAATATTAGCAATTTTTAATTGATATGTTAGACTTGGTCGTGTTGTGTATATTATATAACTATTAAATTATGTTATATTAATTTAAACATTAAAAATATATCAATTAAGTTATATCTGTTGTAAATAATTAGGAACAAATAATTATTAGCAATCAATAACATTGAGAATGTTAGGTCATATAAGAAAATACAAGTAAAATAATTATATACTTTATATATATATATACAGTGCGACTGCATTTTGTCAACAGTGATCTCATATATTTAAGGTGCATCAACAAAATCACGCCTCATTCACATTATTATAAAATATGAAAATAATTTTACAATTCATAAACAATTTGTTTGTTTGATATTTGATGTGTAAATGAGAATAAAAATATATAAATAAATACTAATTATTTATCTCTTAAAACCAACATTACAGGTATTAATCAAACAATACTTGTATCAACAATGGAATTATTTTCTCAATATTTTGCTCATTCAAACGCTTAGTGGAAGACAACTGAATGGGATATTGAAAATGTGCGAACATTTGGTGAAATTTGATAATTTAAAAAACAACTATACCTATATTTCTTGATAGATGATATTTATATTATATTTATAATAACTGCAAGTGTTATTAACATTAATTTGCACTAATTTGAGGCCACGTGAGACAAATCACAAAATAATATTTTTATAGCTTGTTTCAAACATGAATATAAACTTTAAGGTAAGCTTTTAGGAATCGCTGTCAGAATACAAATTATTTGATTGTCTTCGATGTGTAAATAAGTTAAAGTTTGTATTAAGATCGACGGGTTTGCATGCTTGATCTCAAATGGAGTTCGCCGTAAACCCACATATTAGGCCTGTCAAGCATTTGTTGCCATAAACTAATTTCGTCACCAACAGAGTCCATCCAGTCTACAGTTTTTCCCTCGTGTTTCCCTTCAATTCACATCAAACATTAATGTCAACCATTAATATTATCTATAATGACAAACTAAATACCTATTCCGAGACAAAGACGAACACCACCTAAAAAGTCATTACTAGTTATCTTATCGTAATCCCAAATCGTTAATTCCAAACATCTTTCGCGTAAATCATTGATAGTTATGTCTTCGTAAACAAACGTGTGATTCCATTTTGGATTACAGGTCTTCTTAATGACTTGTGTTTTCTGTTTTCCTGATTTCGACTTATCAGGTAATAGATAACTAAAGTTTAAGAATAATTTAATGATAAGATTAAATTATTTTCATAAATGATTGCACAGACCTTTTGCAAAACGGATCAGATGTACCATTAGATCGCGTGGCAGTCAAATTGTGAGCTTCTTTTACGAGAACATGAAGTTCTCCTTTCAAGTGAGATCCAGATTTTTTATTTCGTCGTGAAGCCATATCTGGAGGCATGTATTTAAGTGCTAAAAATATATCTCCCTTATAATTTAGTGAATTGTCGGGTACTTCAAGCTATTATGAAAACAATTATAAATAATTTTTACGTTAAAATGTAATCAAAATTTTAATATAACAATGCATACTCTTTCTTGTAATGGATACCACTTAAGGCCAGGCGTTTCAAACACTTCATGACCTAATGGTAGTGTGACTTCTCCAAGAAAATCATTTCTGCCAAATATATCGCTGTGCCAAACGGACAGCCATAAAGTTCGCGTCTCTACTTCACTAATGGTCATATAAAACTTAAGCATCTCTTCAAACACTGGATTCAAAGTATGCTTTTTGACTTTAGTTTTACGTTTTCCACTTTTCGTTCGATCGGGCAACAAATAAACCTTAACGTATCTGTAATTAAATAGAGAAATACAATTAGTGAGTTAAAATAACATACACACGATAAATAATCATAAATTTGTTTTATGACATACGGATCAGAACGATTGCGTTTCGTGTCAACAGGCGCTAAATTGCGACATTCCCTAATGTATACTTCCATAGCTCCAGCTTTGTAATTATAACTAATACAAAACAAGACTTCGCCCGTAACTGAAACAGCGCCATAACGTCCACCTCCGGCAGCTGAATAAACACTCGACATACTCTCACTTCGAGCCTTTTAGTATATAAAACAAATTATTAATAAGTGTATAATTTTTAAAAGTTGTTTTATCAAAACACAAGGAAAAGTACATATGTATATTAGCCTAAAACTAAACTTAATATGAAAAGAATTTTCCATTTTAATATTAAATTATGCGACTAAATTTTGTTGAATAATCAATTATAGTGTTTTATAAATTTAACATCAAAGCAAAATATTTGCTTTCTACGTTGACTAATTTTTCTAATTCAAATTATATATAAATGGTTACGATTTATGCTTTATATTTTTAGTTAACATGTTTTTATTTTTCTGTATAATCATAAACAAAAAATAAATAACCTAAACATAAAATAATATAAAGTCGAAATCTAATATAAAGGAAAAATAATTATATAAAAAAATACTTAAATAAAAACTATTTTTGGCCTAAATTATTTTTTTCAAACATCGAGGGAGTGAAAAAATAAAGGAAGTTGAGGCACATACCAATTACTTAAACAAAATAACAACTTTCCCTTAATTTAAAAATATTTAAAAATATAGTTTACCCCAAATGAGGATAAACTAGTTTGACTGCGGCTGTGATAAGCAAATACTTGTTCTACATCTTCTTCGTGTCGCTCTGAACTTTCTCCGGTAGAACTCGCGACACTTCCACGATTGGAAAAACTCTGCATATAATAAGTTTCAATTTAATTAGCTAATGATATGAGCAGATAAGTATAAAAAAAGTCATACTTCAGAATAGTCAGATACTGAAATTTGTGGCACACCGCTAGCTGAATGTTTGGCGCGTGAAATTTCCGATTCATTGCTTGATATAACTCTGTTTCTATCGCGAAGTCTTCTGGGAGAAGCACGGAATGAGTTTTCATCTGCTGAATTCAAGTAACAAATAATTAGTGTTTCTGAAATGGCATCATAAAAAATTTAAGTAATAAACAATCCATGGTGAATGAATACAGAAATTGTTAGCTGCGAGGCTCAGACAGTTTTAAAATGAACTCATTTAATAAGCTTGATTGCAAGTTAGTTGTTACCTAATTTATGCAAGGTTTCATTTTTAAAAATAGTAAAAAGAGATTAAAGAGGAAGTCTTTTCAAAAACATATATATCTAAATTGGCCTCAAATGAATTTTAATTAATTCATTTATAAGTCTCAATTATGATTTTCAATAATAAAATAATTTAAAACAACACTTGTTTAGTCTGTTTAAAGTAAAACTTTTTACATATATCTTTTAACAATATCACAATAAACATATAATTTACAATTTACTTTAGTTTCAAAAAATGTTAATGTTAATGGTAATTAAAAATTTTATAGATTAGATGATTTTTAAGGAAAAATTTTCTCTTTTAACATTTTAAACACCCGCCAAAAAATGAAGACAAGTGACCGTCAAAATAGCTTTTTAATGATAGTTTTGTAATTCAGGTGCCAATTAAGCATTTAAGTTAAACATTAATGGCACAATATTTTGACTTTAGATATAATAATTTAAATATTAAATATTTAACAAAAATTCTTAATGAAATTTAAGATTTAAGAAATAACATTATACTTCAAAAAAGCTAAAAGCGTGAGCGAAGCAGAGCAAACCCACGTAGAAAACTAATCAATTCTATTATTTCCATAAACCTACGAAACCTATTAATTTATCTCTCATACTATAACTTAAAGATTTCTTAATAATTGGCTTTTTTATTTGACTAAAGTTTTTGAATCAAAATTATAATTTATATAATTTATTTATATGAATTTATATTATGAGTTTATATTATATTTTAACATTATGAATATATAATCTGTTTTGAAAATTAAATAATATTAATTATATTACAATTAATTGTTCAATTTAATTGTTTAATTGTAATTCAATTTTTTAAAATCAGTTATTATTAATCAAACTATTTAACAATACTAAATTATTCGCATAGAATATTTCATACATTATATATTTGTCAAAATACCAAATGTAAACAAGAATTTTTTCTAATTTGGTTATCCTAATAAAGTTAATAATAATAATTTGTAAACATAGCAAACATAACATATATTTAAAATAATCCACATGTATATCGAATGTAATTGAACACAATTGCTTTATATTAGTAAAGTTGTCAACTGTCAACTCAAACTCAACTCAAACCACATCTTTGGCGTCAAAAATTTGCACCAAAATGGGTATTATTTCGGTAGAGATGGGGAATCACAGGTAGAAAATTCTGTCTTATGAAAAGAGAATTTTAAAATTCTATAGTGTTAGGATTAAAGAAAGATGTTAATTGATCACAAGTAATTGATCGCATTATATTTTTGTTTGCAAACTACGTCAGTGGAAAAAATACAAGAATACAGATTAAATTTAATAAATCTTTTTTAGTTATCAAATATGATTAATAATACAATAAAATGTTACACTTTTGATTTAAAACAAATTTTTTTGCTGTCAATTAGTTCAAAGTGCGAATTTTTGTCACCCATTTTCTTTGACTTTGAATTCTCAATTTTTCTCAATAAAATGTTTTGTTTTTTTAAACAAATAATAATAAGCTTAAAAACAAAAAAAATGATTCAAATGCTTCTGTAATTATCAATTTGATTCGTTATTTATTTAACACCATTCTATTTATAAGACACGCATTGCATGTTTGAAGCAATTACAGTAAATTTATAAAAAATAAATGAGTGCAACTAAAACTTAGAGGTATATAAATTTTTAAATAATATTTGATAAAATTGAATTAAGCAGTTATTAAATGGACTTTTATTTCAACTAATTTATGTAACGATAGTTATAAGTTATTGTAATTAACATTATTAAGTAAATAAATACAATGTAATAGAACTCAGTCGACACAAATTTATGTATTTAATGCGTCGGTTTTGTTTGTCCTAAATTGGTTGCAAATTTAACAAGTTTTTTATGACAAACCACACTCATTTAAACAGTATTTTACTTCCTCTATATTAAAATAATAACTATTAGGCATTACTATTATTTGTATAGCGATATTAAACTTTCAAATGTTAAAATTTTAAGATAAACTTAAAGATTTATAAACAATTTACATATTTTGAACTAAAAAATTGCATATTAATTGCAACAATTAAAGAGACAAGTTTTTCAATAATTATGTTTAATATAATCAGAACAAAAATTCAATAAAAATAATTTTAGCGTTCGTTGATTTTAAATTATCAATTAAAAAACTTATTTTCACAAAAAGCAATGACTGAAATTTACATATAAGAGAATTAACATTAAATCGAGCCTTTATTTGAAAGGCGAGCCTAAATTCAATTTTAAATTGTAATTCAATTAGTTCTGCTTTGTTGAAAACAATTCAATATTTAGTATAATCTTATTATAAATTAATCTTATTTTAAAGCATACATTTGTAACAAAGAACTCAAATTTATACCACATATTTCTTGATCTGCATTTGTCTCTGTCTCTGGTTGTTGTCTCTTGTGTTCACATTGAGAAAGAGGTCGCTTTGATGGAAGACAATGACCATTAAAACAATTAAGAAAGAAAGGGCAGACTAAGTAATAATATAAGGGACGCTTCACTGGTTCTGACATTTAGCAGACGCTTATATTACGATATTATTAAACGATAATCAAACTTTTATTGGGTCAAACTTGGTCTGCAAATTACATTCTTTGAAAAATACCATTAAATACCAAATGATGATTTCAATTTGAAAATACTTTGAAATGAATACACAAACAATGATATTATTCGGTTTATATTAAAGCAGTGAATCATGAAATTGAGATTCAAATATGAATGGTTTACCACTAAATAATAAATAATTTTTCAGGATTTTCATTAAACGCAAGATATGATAAATAATTTAATCAAAATGGTTACTACGCAATAGGACTAATCAAACTCGTAAAGATAAAAATGCGTTATTAATTTTTTCGAGAATCTATATTTTCAAATATTTTTCGTTAATCCTGAAACATATTTAGGTGTTGTGTTTGCATATATTTATAAATATCTACTTCCAAATATTCAATTAAATCAGACGATAAATAAAAATCACATTGTGTTAAATTCATGTAATGAATTGCATTATATTAATAACTTATATTTATATTAATTGTATCTCAAGTCATTAATAATAAATTCTTGCTATTATTAAAAATTATATATACATGTGAGCTGAATATGATGGCAATAAACTCGCAATATTTGTTTCAATTATATAAAAGAAAATAAAATGAACACAACCACGACTAGTAATGCCCTTTTAAATCGATTAAAAACATTTAAGTTTATCTTTCAAATGTTGTGAAACAATAGTTATGTAAAGTTCGAGCTAAAGTTAAAATTGTTGCGATTATTTTTGAGACTCTTCTTATAATTAACATTTACTTTTTAGGTAATTAATGTATGAAATTAAATTAAACTATTTCATTCAACATAATATTCATAATATTGCATAATCTATATAACTTATTTAAAAAATAAAGTAAGTTTGTGTGTGTGTGTGTGTGTGTGTGTAAGTTTACAACAATGTATTTTTATTGTTGAGTTAAGTTTTTAAAATAAATTTTTTAATAACTTTTAAACTGTAGAATAAAACCGATTTTAATTTTAATTGTTATTTAAATTAAAAACAAAGAATTATTCAACAATAAAAGAGAGAATTATATTTAATAAAATAATAACTTCTTATAGCGAGAACAATTACTAGTAAATTTTTATTTAAAAATTAATTATTTATCATATTAAAAAGGCTTTAATATCAATAATTAACAAAAAAATTATTATTGGTTATCAGTTAACGTTTTGCATATACATAACTCAATTTTTAATTTTAAGACTAACTTTCCCTTTACTTTTAATTAATAGTATATATATTTTTCATTAAAAGCCATTGATATAATGCACAATATAAAAAGAAATCATATTATATTTATAAATACAAATGAGATACATTCTTAGATTAATTTGAAAAATACGTTCATTTTAAAAATGCAGTCCCAATAATAAAGAATAAGAATGAAAATAAACATTTTAATATATATTTATGTTTCGCAGAGCTATCATTTAATATATCATTTTATCTTATAAATATTTAAATATTTGTAAACCTTGTCTTACTATTCAATTCATATTTTAACATTATCTAAAACGCAAATTAGGTCGCCTTTAAATAATCATATTTTATGTTAAACTTATTTAATGTTTTTCTTAAAATTAAAGAGATTTTATAACGATTTAAAAATATGCTAACATAAGAATATGCAAACCATCAGGTTTTTACCTAAAAAAAAGTTGAGAGTGTAATAAAAAATTAAAGATTCATTTCAACTTTAACTACAAAATAAATTTAAATTAAACTAGAAAGACATAAAGTGGGGAGAATTTTCTTCTACGTCTAGCAAATTTTTTACATCTAATAAATAGGCTCAGAAACCGTGACCCTCGTTATTATTTTGGCTTTGCTTACCCCTACAAACATTGCCCTTATATTTATATCTAGAAAAACCTTGTAAGACAAAGTGTTTTTGTTCGATTTTATTAATGAAAATCAATGTAAACACTCTTAAATATCATAAATTCTAATTTTCGTTCATTTATTATATAAATTTTATATAATTTATTGTAAACTATATATACAGTATATGAAGTTTATATATAGTTTGTATAGTTTACAATAAATTATTGCATAATATATATAATATATTATATAATATATATATAATTTTACAAAACTTTCTGGTTATAATAAAAACTATAAGATATTTGTAGAATGCATTATATTAATTGGTTTAAGATAAAACAAATATATTTAAATAAGGAAACATTTTCATATAAAGTTAATTTAAATAAATTGAATTTGTAAATTTAGTTATTTAGTTTTTTATAAAATAGTTCAAAATTCATCTAAAAAAATTAAATAAATTTTAACTTAATTAAGAAATTAAATATATATGTATATATATATATATCAATATCTCCAATAATTCCAATAGCTTAGGGATAACAAGAAAAAGATAGGGTCAAGAATGACAGGTTTACTTCAAATACGATTATAATTCAGGACAAATTAAATGTAACAAATTCGAATTAAATCATGTTATTTTACAAAAAAAAAGTAAAAATCTCTCTTATATTTTTATATTTTAATTTTGTTCATCTTGAGAGATGTGTTATCAAATGTGACCTTTATTTCTTTATTTCTTCATTTTAGAAATTTATTAATTTGATTTTTTACATGCTATCGAAAATAACAAAAGGATACAAATATGGCATTCTTTTAAAAATGAAAAAATAAAATAAATGAATTGAGTTTTAAAACTGAACTTGGCTTACAAAAGCTTAAATTGAATTTTGAAAAATATGTTCAGCCTATTTAGAGCACATAATATGGCACAAACTAATTATCATCAATACTAATAATAAGAGGATATTAAAAAGCAAACACTTTATAAATAAACTAAAATTTTGAATTTTAAATGATATATAAATTTTTCTTTATTTTTTATTAATCATTTATAGTCAATAAAAATTAATCAAAAACTTAAAATAGGTTATTAAAAACCTTAAAATTTTTTATAGTAGATTAAACACATATTGCTCATGCTTTACGACTCGTTTAAAACATTAATAAAACTCTATCTAAACATATGTCATATAATATAACTTATATATAAAATTTAAATTATTATTTATGAACTTATTAAGAACTAAATATTTTTATAGATGTAGATATTTATATATAAATATATAGATTTGTAAATATATATATAACAAATAAGTTAAAGATTTAATCCAAAAAAAAATTACATGTGATTAAAACGATTTGTTCAAAATTATACGTAAATTTTACAGTATAAAGAGATATAGATTTACTGTAACTTATATAACTCTACAGAGTTCGTCGATTTTGTTTTATGGTTTTATCGTGTTATGCGCGCTTTAAGATAAACATTGTTATCAAAATAACATCTTGATGTTGAAATTATACGTTGTTTCTATTTTTTCTAATCAACATTGAAATATTTTATTGAATGTTCAGCAATAACTATGAGAGGGGAATGTTTTATAAAAAGTTGAATCCATTAAGTTTTGTCAAAATCTGAATGAATGGACAGATGGTGGGTATTCAACAAAAGGTCAGACTCGTTCAATTTGTGTGATGAGCTTTTAGTATTTTCAAAAAATACAAAAAAAAAATTTCAACTAATTTTATCAATTGTATTAATACTACTCAAACTTATCAGAATTATATCTTTTCAATGTTAAATTACATGTAAATTTTGAAGAAATTTTGATAATTTTTAGTCTAACTAGTTATTCGCTTTTATAATCTTGAAAATGAATCTCTAACCTCGTGATCGGATTAATGGCAAGAATTTTAAAGATTTCAAGATTCTGTTATATGTTGGAGCGTTCATAATCATTAATTTGCGGCGTAATTAATTC
>JAQIYA010000783.1:0-16809 GCA_034699355.1 Microtritia minima
ATTCAAACATAAAGTCAAACAAAGTCAAAGTTAAAGGAGAAAAAAATAGTGAAAACTTTTGGCAAAAAATTGGAAAAATACGATAAAATCGATTTAATTTATTATTTATTTACTTATTTATTACTTTATTATTATTTTTTTATTATTTAATTATTAATTATTTATTTTCTTATTTATTTATTTATTATATATTTATTAATTTATCATTTATTTATTAATTTATTATTTATTTATTAATTTATTATTTCTTAATTAATTATTTATTTATTTATGATTTATTTATTTATCTTCTCATTTAATTATTTATTTTTTATTTAATTTCTAATGAATGAAAATATAAATTTTTAAATTAAAATTAAAAATAAGACATCGTTCACAGCAATGATTTGGAGACCAACGAGTCATCAGTGAAGTGATGAGTGAACACAATTAGAGCTACAGATCTATAGATGATTATCTTAACCAATATTATGGTTGGAAAGAGAAGTAATTGGAGAGCAATGTTGAAGACATCGATTCGCTTATTAGGCTTAAGTGAAAAATTTATAAAAGGAAAAAAATTTAAGCCCGAATATTCTGCCGAAGTTGAGGCCAAATTCCAGTTACAGAAACGCCGAAAACGAAAGGCGACAACAATTTGGATGATTGACAGACGAAGAGGTGTCAGTCTATGACAGCAAAAGTGAAGATATTGTGGTTTCAGTGAAGAGTATTAAAGACAAGTCAGACTTCGTATTGAAGGTCTCTCTCGTCAATCGGCGCAAATGTGTGCAATTGTGCAGACTATGGGAACATTGCTGTCGATGTGGTCAACACTCAATCAACACTCAACGGCTGAGTGACCTGAAATCGGTTCCGATTTTTCTTAATGACATTCAGGAGATTTTAGAAATTGCCGACAAATACAAACTGCCGATTATTGGCGACGAGATCGACGACGGCATGGCTTACTTGTGCGCCGAATTCATTGCTATCGCTTCGCGTCTGATGTGCCGATTCTGGTGATCGCTCTCACATCGGTTTTTGGTCTCGGAATGGCGTTTCGGGTGGATATACATCAGCGATAGAAAGTCGTTGTTTAAGGAGAACTTCAATCACGAAATCGCTGACTTGATATCTCACACCGAATGTCCCAATTCTTTGATTTACGGCTCACATATTTTGCTGAAGACCCCGATTTCGTACCACAAAATAACATCAATTTAATTAAAGAAAACGCTGGTATTATAGTCGATGGTCTGAATGGTGTTACGGGTATAATGGTGTGCGTCTGTGAGGCCAAGCGGTGGCGTATATGTTCTCGTTTTATTGAATTCGAATAAGTTTCCGACCATTCATTCGGATAAGCAATTTTGCGATAAATTAATCGCCGAACAGTCAGTGGTAACAAAGCCTGGCCAATATTTCTCGTGCGATAAGCCATCGATTTGTATCGAATTAATTGTGTCCAAACGAGTTCTACGCGAAGCCGTCAAACGTATCAAAGTGTTTGATGAAAAATATCGCAAATAAATGTTTAGTTTATTTATAAATGTTTTAAAGAAATAAAAATTGTTAATTTTTCAATTGCTTTCTATTTCTTTGATTTATTTACAGTATATTTATATAAAATTAAAAGAAAAATATTTCCAGAAAAATACAACAAAAATAAATTGTATTAATTTTAATTTGTTTTTATTTGCTCAACAGTTTTAAATCAATTTTTCAAAATAAATAAATATGAATAATAAGTTATTTAAGAAACAAAGAGAAATAAAAATTCAAAATTTTAGAAAATTATATTATCACTAACTCTTTTGCATGCAATCATTAAATTCAAATTCATATTTTATGAAATAAAACAGTAGAAAAATGATGGCCCAAATTGATTATCTATAGACTGGCAAAAAATCAATCAAACTTAATATTCTTTTTTTGAAAAACAAGGCAACACTTTTTAATACCGAATCAACAAGTTTTAAGCGCAGCGATACTAATCATATTCATTTCGTTTTATAAAAGACGAATCATTTATAAAGATATATTTTATGAATAACGTCATCCGCAGTCAGATTTGTCTTTTCCTGACGACAATGCGGGAGAAAGAGAGATGAAAAAGAAACGACGACGGGGTTAACGACACTGGTTTTATTGGTCACACAGCTATCATTTATATAGCAAACAAAAATATCAAAAGTGGATTGACGTTTATGTCGACAATTTGTTATTTTGTGACAATAAATTTAAAATTCTGATTTTTTGAATGACAAATTTTACTAACATTATCTTTTTCTTGGTTTTTAAATTTAAATTTTTGTTTTTATATTATTTTATTTTCTTGAAAACTTATTTCGCAATTTATTCGGTGAGAACATTTTGCAATTGCACACAAAATAATAGCGAATAAAAAGTGCGACAATTAATTAATATTTGGACTTAAATTTAGATCATCATTAAAGATAATTTTTTCCTCGATAATTAAAATGCAAACATTTATTGCTTAATTATTTTGATTATTTTTAAACGATTGCATAAATAAAACTAATTAGTAATAAGAAAAGCTGACAAACGTTTAGCGCTTAATGCCGGCCAAACTTTTATAGGATTGAAATAATATAACTTATACTTTTTTTCCACTTTATATTATATGAAATTTATTTCTCTATATAAGCCATAACTCGAATTAATGAAATTCATATTATGACCCGATCTATGACAAGATAAATGAGTCTCAATAAATGTCTCTGGGATATGACATTCGGGCAAAACTCAGCGTCAAACTTGTGTGTGTGTTTGTGTGTGCAAACTCAGCCAATTTTTCAAACTTGCCGTTTCGGGTCTGTTTTAGCAGATGTGGGTCTGGCCGTAATTGTTGCCCGTTTTTAAAATAAATCGCTATAAATAAATCATGTAAGAAAAAATTTCTGAATTATATTTGAACAGTCGCTTAATTAAGCCATAATAATAAAGAGTCTGATTTGCATTCCCCGAGTCTATAGCAGTGGCTTTTTATTTATGATTTTCATAAACGAAAGCGATGTTTTAATGCCCTAATCGTGTGCGCCCTTTGAGAGCAAAAATATTTATTATATTAAAATGCTATGAAAAGATTTTAATCAAACTGTATTTTTTATCGGTTGCGATGTGGAAATCAGAGCTTATTTGGCACAATTGGCTGTGAGGCCTGTTTGGCGCTATTGTGTTCACTGTTTGTCTGTTTGTAATATATTATTTCTTTAATGGTGTATAATTTTTATCTGAAACAAAATGACTAACTTTAAAATCTTAACCGACAATATTTTACCGTTTCATTAGAATAACAGATCTTTAATCTGAAGCCGAAATGATATTTTTTTAGGTTAATTAAAAAGTAATTTTAACTTTTTTGTTGTTGATATATGAGAGTTATATTTTGGCGGTCAATTTTATGACATGGAAGCTATATTAACATGCTTTAGACATTTTAATGTTTAAGTGTATTCATTGAACATTAATTTTCTTTATAAAAGTGTTAAGTTATATCATATCTTTTCCAAAGAAAATGTTTATTACATTAGATTGTAATTATTTTTTTTAAAAAAACATTTTCTATTTGGATACAAATCGAAAATCGGTAATATATATCATTAACAAACAAAAGTAAGTTAATGTATACAAATTATCTCAATGTTCTGTTTAAGATATTCTTGAATATAATTATAAAACATTTTAACGACTGCATTATCATAAAATTAGTTAAAATCACTAATTAAACATTAATTATATTTTATATTAGAGGTGGGAATGCATAAAAGAGCCAAAGTTTGCTTTTTATTTAAAATTCAGTTAAAAATGATTTAGTTTTTAATATAACAAATAAAATATTATTTAATTAAGTTTAATTCTTTAATTGTAATTCTTTGAAATTTTATTTTTTATTATTTACTGTAAATATAAAAAATGAATATTTTTGTTGTTTCAACACTTAAATTATAATTTTGGTTTAGTATAGCTTATCATAAGGTATGGTATTTCAACCAAATTTGATCATTGATCAATAAAATATTTTGTATTTTTATTATAATATAATAAATTTTATATATCTTATTATATATAAATAAATAAATAATTTATTTTGAAATTATTTAAATCTTTTAAAAACTATATTTTGGATGATTTATTTTGATTTTACTGAGCATAATTAAATAATTTACCATATATGCTGAACAAACATTTCAAATTGTAAAATATACTTCTATAATCAATTATAATTAAATTATTTGTTTTTCATATAAATTTCAAACAAAAGTAAAAATTAAAAGTACTCTTAAATATATAAAAAAAAAGAAAGTTTCGTTCTCTACTTTTATGCCTCATTGGCAGCGGTTTAACAATTAGTACTCTATACGATACAAAATATAAGATTTGGTAAAATTTAAAATTGTTTTAATTAAAATTTTTCTTATGTAATTTTAAAATATATTACGCTCATTAATAATTAGTGTTAAACGGGTCAATACTATCGTAGAAGAAAATTACTTTAATTTCTTACTTGATTTATTTAAATTAACGCCCACAGAGTTTATAACCAAAGCGCAACTCCCTTTGCAAATCAGCGCATTTTATGATAGAGAAATGCAGGCATTTTTCTAATGTCGATCTTGTTTCCATTCGAGCAGAAAAATATTTATTGCATAAAAGCGGAGTTAAAATTTTTAGCGAATAATTTAAAACTTTAAAGCATTATTTTTTTCTACTGTACGCTTTATTCAAACGAGATTTGCATTTTGATACACTGACTGCGTTTATTTTATTTTCACAAAATATACTGAGAAATTAATACAAATTTTAAAATTGTCGTAAAACGTCTTTTTTTATTTTAAAAAAGAAGAATTTAAATAAAAGTCTTTGCAATTGAGTTCTCCAATAAATTTTAGAAAAAAACTTTATTTTATTAATAGACTTAAAAAAAACATTTTTCGCACACAAAGATGTTGATTCAATGGAGTATAAAAGCTGACAAATAAATCAAAAAATAAATCTTCGACATAATTAAGAGAGATATCGAGTCAAATGGTTAATGTTCGGATCGTGACTATTAAACTCTGACCTTAATATTTTTGTTACATTTTCCAAATGAAGAAGAAAAAAGAGAGAAAAATCTTTTTAAAAGCATATTATTTAGACAACTGTCTTCATATGTTTACGTTTCTGTTTTAGAAATTAATAACAAACTGTTATTAATTCGCTTACATTCGCTGTGAGCGATTTAACAAACATATTTATTTCTTGTAATTGTTTTGTTAGGATCCGTTTAAGGAGCGCTCGAGTGATGCTTTAAACTATTGAACCAAAAAAAAACATAAATAAATAATAGGGTTTTAAAAAATAGCGATGGGGAGCATAGATTTATATATTTATAAAGTATATATATATTTATATATTTATTTTTAAATTCTAAACATTTGTATAAAATTCAGGATAGAATTAGAGGTAAAACATGGATAAAATTATTTGATATTATGTTTTATATCAACGAGTTATAACAAAAATTATAATCAACTAACACTTATTTTATAAATATGGAAAAGAAATTAATTAAAAATTCAAATATTTTAAAATATATAGTTCCGCACTTAATTTTTTTCATTTCGATTCATCAGCGGGTTTGGCTTATACTAATTTAGGGTTCGACACTCAAAGCTGGGTTGTATTACAATAAGGAACTTCAAAAATTTCAAAAACTTAAATAAAGTATATATTCTGTTTTAGTTTAAATTTATAGAGTTTTTGACATATTTTACATATTAATTTATAGGGTGATAAAATTTGCAATAATATTATTGTACTTTAAAAATTATCATTATTTTTTTTAATTAAAATTTTTAAATAAAAATTAATTCTATGCTTCTCAACAATTAAATACTGCTTTAAATACCATTTGTCTCAACAAGAAGCCAAAAATAACTGAAACTTATCGAAAAACTTGGATATCTGATGCAGACATCAACTCAATTCAATGAAATTGTAAATTTATAGCGTCGAAAGAAATACATTTATATAATAATGTTAAAATTTGTAATAACACAGAAACGACTTTATTAAATGAATTTTTATTATTGTTTAAAATCACAGCCATTGTTGAATAATTTTAAAATAACAAAATAATAATTAAAAGCTTAACCCATTAAATTAATCTATACTAATATTTATTATATTATGACTTTATTAAATTATAAGATCTAAAGCACACTTACATTATATATAAATGATAAATTTTCACTAATCGCTTAATTTTTTATTTAAGTAAAAATTATAGTAATTGTAAAAATTATTAAGTTATTAATCATGTTAAGGTAATGCGATTAATTTCGATAATACATAAATATAAGATGATTTATCTAATCAATCATAATATTAACAAGTTATACGTTTGTTTGCTTATTCATATCCAATATCTTACAGTGTGTTTATCGAAATACGTCTTATGTAAACATAATAAATTATAGCGCGACATAGAAATATCAAAAACTACTTTTTTTATGATGAATTTTTTGTAATTTTGTTTTGTCTCTGTGTAATAACTTATTTCGTTTAACCCGTACGCTTGTGTTTGCTGCATAAATTCAACCCACTCAACAACCATGGGGTACTTTTCTATTTAATCAAGAAATGGAGAAAAAACAAGACAACATATATGTTTATTTATTTTAACGGAGTTTTAATCCGAATTTTTTAGCTCATCTTCATGTGATGAATAAATTTTATCGAATCACTGGAAAAATTATACTCAGTTAAATAAATTTAAATAATTATTTAATTTAGACAACTGTGTCAGAGTTGTTCATTACTGAATTTCGAAATATCAAATGCATTTCAAATGTGGTGAAAATGTTTGATTTGATGATAAATTAAATAACACACATTTTGTTGTATCAATTTATAGTGCGAGACGTACATTATATATAAAAGCTATTTCAGTAAAAAATTAAACTTGATTTATGTTTTGATAATATGTCACACAATAAATGAATTAATCTTGTATTGTATGTTAGATTCCATTAAAGTTCACACTTTAAAGTTACACTTTTAAACACAATTTAGTTTTAATATATAAATAAAATTTTATTTAAAAAGTAATATCTTTTTTAATTTCTCTTATTTAATAATTATTTAATATTTATTAATATTCAATTAAATTTAAAAATTCTCATATTATTTTGCCATAAATAACAATTAGCATCTAATTTGAAATGCATCGCAAAAACAAAGGTTTAAAAACACTAAACCATTATAATATTTAAATTTTTAAAATGTCATTAACATGTAAAGAATCTGCATTAACATTATTATCATTAATCTTTAAGCAGAATCATTAAGGTATGATTAAATAATTTTTTTAATTAGGTATGCAAATAAAATTATTATAATTATTTATTATGAAATTTAAATAATTACATGCGATACGCTTTTATAAAATGACTTATAAAATATTTTTAATAAAATTTTACCATTTATGTTATACCATTTCATTAATCATTCAATTAGAGTTTAAACAAGAAACTAAACTAATTATAGCTAAGAAAAAGCATTGCCTATGACCTGACAAAGGTCATAGGCAAACAAGTCTTTAGCAAACAATTTCAAAAATAAGAAATAAAATTGTAATAATCAAATAACTTAGAAAATCTGTTCGATATATTTATTTAGTGAGCTTTTTTATATAAGTATTTAAAAATAATCCAATTTCAAATTAAATACCCCAATTGCATACTAAATATGAAACATAACACGCGAAAATTTGCTTTCTAATAATCCATCAAATAATAATACTATAAGCTATAATTTCTAAAAATTTCAAATCATGTTAAAAAGTCGAGTTAATAAAAGTCTACATCATAAATAAATGAATAATCTTACCATTTTTAAACAGCAAATTCGATAATTAAACGCTTTTATCAATAAAGCCTAAAGTATTTCTTGTAATTTAAAATAATTAATTATTGAAACTTTTAAATACATTTATTTAATATGCTTCTTATCGAAATTTTTGCTGAAAAAGATTTACAATTTAGGTCTCGGCGGTCATTATCTAGTCATTAAGGAGAGTATATTTTTTTCATGGAGTTATCAAGTTTAGTGTCTTCAAAACTTTATTTCAAAACGCTTCCGTATTTTAATTCAAATCACAAAACGCGATACATTTATCATTAGATCTTTAGAATCTTTTGACATAAATTTTAAAAAATATATATTCTTATCAATTAAAAACAGTATTTTTGGTAAACGAAACGAATTAGCGCTTATAAATGATAATGTATTCAATCTTATCGTGTTAATTAGTCGTCTATAAAAAATAATTACAAATTCAATCTAATTATAATAGATTGTTTCGCTCTTATCTTGTTTTTTTACGCGCAATCTATTTTCGTGTAAAATGTTTAAAAATTTAAACTAATTAAATGCAAGTAGTAATTTAATTATTTAGAAATAAGATAATATTAATTTAGTTCAGTATGTTTTATTATTACGAAAATTGTTGATATGATTTGCGGTAAAAATAATAATTTTTTTAGAAAAAAAATATAAAATTAACTTATTTAAAGGATGTTATGCAACATTGAAAATAAGTAAGTAAGTTGACCATAGATTTAAGGCAAATGTGTTGAATATTATTAAATATAAAAAATGATCTTTTGTCTAATATATAATAGTTAATTGCCTCATAAATCAAAAAAAAAATGAAATATATGACTATCAATATTTACATAACTAACTCTTTTATCAATTTCAAAACGCTTGTCCTCTTTTTTTGATAAAAAAAATTTAATTGTCAACAATAAAAGATTATTTTGCAAAATATATATATATAATTTGGTGAACTCATAGAATACTCGTATATTTTACATTCAAGCAATTTTTTAGTTAAAAAAAATCATTTAACTTTAAAATGGGTTAGTTTTCGAGTTAATAATTTATTGTGATGCCCACCTAATAGCGTAACACTCTCTAAAGAGTTAATAACAAAATTTTAGAAGTATGAACGCTATTTGATGTGTTGGGTAAAAAGACATTTGGCATAATATATGGCCAGAATCGGAGCGAACAATTTGAAATAACTTGTAAATTTTTTCGCCATCAAATGAGTAAAATCGATAAAAAACATAATAAATAAATCGCAGGCACTGTGTGTGTGACAGTTAAGTTAAGGTAAGTTAGTTTGGAGGAGAGAGAAAAAAAGTGATCTGATTTAAGCCCATTATAGCCGTTCGCTATTTCTTTTCTCATCTGTTTTATTATCTCACGATTCGATAAGCCTTCTGGTAGTATAACAGAAAATTTAAATCTACATTAATCAACTGGAAATTAATTATATATTTATAACTGAATAGATTTATATATATATAAACTATACATGTATAACTGTCTTCCCAATTGAGGTAAACGTTTAAGAATTAGCACCTCTTGGAGTAACTTAAATTTAGTTTTAACCTGACTTTTTTTCTCTCGTAATAGGCAATCAGTTTGTTTGTGCAGTTTTAAAAAAGAAAAGAGAAACTCCTAAATTAAACTATTAATTATTCAGGCATTATTGCCAGAAGCTTATATGGAGTTAAATGAGAGAGAGAGAGATGGAGAGAATGAGAATGAGAGAGAGAAAAGTTAATACTTCAGTATTTTAGGAGATAAAAAAGTAGTATAATTCTAGGATTAGAAACTATAGCTATAAAGAGAAAAATTGAAATTTTCATTTCTAGTTAAATACAAGAGTGGAAAACCATTCTTTTTACCTTTCATTAGGGATCAGTTTTTAGCTCACGCGCTAAACAGCACATGAGCCTAATTCATCATTTTGGCGAATAAACAACTCTTTTTCAACATTATATTTTTTCTGCGCGCATAAGTAAATATCGAAGGGCACCAGAAAAGGGGGATTACGTTTAGTTTTTTTCGCTAAATCTCTGGCTCAAGAAATAAAAGGCTGAAGTCGTAAAAAAACTTATTGGAGGCAACACACAGCAGGTCGATCAAGATAGTGACGAGAAGGAGTGCAGCGAGTGCTGCCCGAAAAAATGCAATCTCTCTCTCTCTCTCTCTCCCGTCCGATGCCGTTTCACGCACTCACTGTAATTGACTTGCGGGCCCAAAAAATTGCAATCCAGTAGTAGTCCCGCGCGGGTCACAGTTTACTCGCAGAAAAAAGTGAATGATTGCGATCAGTGGTGTGAGTGTGTTGTGTGTTGAGTCTGTACGCGAGTTGCGCCCAGAAAAAAGATCGTGCCTTCAATTCATTTGCCAAATACAACCTGTTTTTGGTTTTGTCATAACAAATGGGTTTGGAATCGCCACCAGTCATGTGTGCGTTTCGACTTCGCTGCGAATACTGTATCAGAAATAATGCGATGCCTTAGAGTCATACAAAATATTGTTAATCCCCTTATTTTGCTTATGAGTACTTACTTCTGGAAACATTTTTCTTATGCGCAATAAAATATCCGCTCTAATGCAAGACGAAATTTTGGTCATTATTTTTTGGCCATAAGTTATGAATTATATTTTATTTTTTTTTTTGCTATTGATTTGGGTTCTCGTGTTTTTCCCCGTTTTCGCAATTTTCAAAGTGCATAATTAATTAATTGAGAAAATTATGATTTAAATTAAAAATATTTCCAAGAAAAAAGAAAAGTTTTGCAGCAATTTTTTTAAAAAGATATTAAAGATAGCGAGATATCGCAACGCGATAGTGATAATAGTTCGGTGTCTTTGAAAAATCTTGGTTTTTCTTGATTTTTTGTGCCTCAACTAAATCGAGATAATAGATAATAGATCATCGATTAAAAGCGCGAGTAATGGACCGGAATTACGACCAAAAAAGAAAATTTAAATTTGTGAACTAAAATAAAAAAAAAATACTTTCAATAAATCGATAAACTTTCGCGAAATCGATAAAATAATATTGTGGACAATTTAATTTAATCTAATCTACGAAATTAATGCGTGCCATCAAGAAGTAATTTTTGTGTCAAAAAAAACTTAGAAACTAATAAAGAAAAAAGAGGAACTTTTTTCGTTTAGTTTCGAAAAAAATATAGTTATCAACAGCAACAAAAAACAACAAGAGATAAAAATAATGAATATTAAGAGCAGTGATAACGGTGTCGGCGGCGGCGGAGAGCGTCAGTGCGCCAACTGTGCGACCACCACAACGCCGCTGTGGCGCAAATACGGTTCGTGTCACTTTTTGTGCAACGCCTGCGGCCTCTATTATCGCGTTAACGGCGACCATCGACCGCACGTGAGTAAGATATCGCGCGTGTCGACGCTGAGAAAAAGTTTCCTCCACTGCGCGAACTGCGGCACCAATAAGACCACGATGTGGCGCCGCGACGCCGGCGGTGTGCACGTGTGCAACGCCTGCGGTCTCTTCTACCGAATCAATGGCTTCAATAGGCCGGTCTCGATGAGACGGGACGTGATCCGAACGAGAAAGCGTCGCGAGAAGGACGCGACTCAGTCGCCGGACGAGCTGTCGGCGGCGTCGCTCTGCGAAACGCCAGTCGACGCTCAACCTGTGCCAATGTTTCGGACGGACATTCGCGCCAACGCTCGGCCCGAAGCGGACGTTAAGCCATTGTCGTCGTCGTCGGTGACCTCGTCGTCGTCGGTCTCGTCGAACGAGTCGTGTTCGTTCGGCTACGCCGAGACCAACGAGAGTCCGTGGAATCCGCACGATATCAATCCGTTGGCCTATATTTTTACCGAGCCTATGGACTATTATCATTCGGGACACTCGGATATCAGTTGAGAAGTTTGTTTCAATTCAGATGGAATTTAATAATAATTAAGTAGAATATTCTCGAGAATACAGGTTAATCGAAAACAAATCGTGTTAATAATTTCTATGTGACATAAAGTTGATTATAATTATTTTTGTTAATTTTTTTATCGCTAAATGAGTATATAATTATTTTTCAATTAAAATTCGACAAATGTAGCAAAAAAAAGTGCTTAAATCTAGTTTTTATTGCTTTAGGTTTTTATTGCATTATAAAAATTTTGCTTATATAATCGTTATTTTGTTTTAATTACTTCAATGGGTGTTTGAATTGAAGAATCAAAAAAAAAATATCTTTTATGATAAATTTTAATGCGTCTGAATATTTGATGCAATTTAGAGCGTAGTTAATGAAAAGGGTTTACGTATGACTATATTTTACAGAAATGCAGACCTTAATCAAAACAATTTTTAATTGAGCAATAATAACATTATAATGATTTACTACCTATAAATAAGATACAATTTATAGATTATTTATTATTTGAGATAAGTTCCGGCATTAAATCAAATTTATTAGTATTAGATTTAATTTGCAGTCTCAGAAGTGAATTCATTAAAAATGGACATCGAGTTAATAAAAAAAAACTGAGAGAAGAAAACTTTACTTTAGTCTAGTTATCAGACATCAGAGCTAATCGTATCAACTCAGAGGAGTTCAATTTATTCAAAACAAATAAAAAACTGGACTGTCTATGCGAGTCGAGACTCCATTAATGATACATTAGCTTAGTTTAAGCATAACTTAATAAAATAAGTTTAACAAAACAAACAAAAAATTATATTTTAAATTTTATATAATAGTCATGTTTTAATTTGTAAGTGATTTAAAGTTTGAACCAAATGTACAGAATAAATATTTGAAAATTAACACAAATATAGTTTAAAATTTAAATCTGCTTTTCAAGCAACAAATAAAAGATTGATTTATTATTTTCTAATTTTAATATTAACTGTTAAATAAAATGAAAATAATGTTATCACGTGTGGCTGAATAAAAATAACAGCACTAAAATCAAATAAAATTTAAATAACATTTAAATAACATTAATTTTCGTTTTCGTATACATATATATATTTCTGATATATTGACGAGAGTAAGCTAATAGTCATGAGTTAAACAATTTATAATCATTATTGAATTTATAAATAGGTGTTTAAACCTGTAAAATTAATAACAAATAATAAAAAGCTGATAAAAATAAATAAAATTTTATTTACATAAAAAAAACTATTTTTTAAAATTAATAATGCATTCGCTAACCAAATGCATCCTTTATTCAAATTGTTTTGCTTCTATGCAACACATTTTAATTTTGTTTCATTTTCCTGAAAATGATAAAAAATATTGTTGTTTTTAAAAGACGCATAAAAATTAGTGTATTGTATATTAATTAATGATTTCAAATGCAAACAATTTGAATAATGACTATCGAGAGCTTACTCTGAATCGTTTATATTAAGCCCAAACCAAATCTTAGATTTGTCAGATCTTATACACATTAATAATAACAATAATAATAAAAACATTCAGACGGTTATAATAAATCGACATTAGGCTTATAATTTGTTTACAATGGAAATATTAATTGGCGTCAAGATCATCAAGATTTACCGCATTACGGGCTTATTAATCACTGGCAAGGTTTCTGTCTGTTCAATAATCGTTTGGTGTTTTTTTTCGTGCAACAAGTTTTCTCGTCGAGTCAAATATTCAATTTTTTAACAGTATTTTTCTTCTTTTGATTTTGCAATTTTGTTTGCGAATAGCGTTTTTGGCGTTTTGCTGTTCTGGCCGTTCGGCGCATGAATGATAATTATTCAATATTCAATTAACCTCAACATAATTAATGATATATCGGATGGTTTGCATTTAAATTTATCAACAATTCGCTCGCTTTGGAGCTGAGAAAAAACAATTATACCGGCCTTATATGGAGTGACGGCAGTTAATCGAAGATTAATCTCTTTTTCTGTGTTGGAATTAAAAACAAGAAGTATTTATAACTGAATCTCTAAACGCATTTGACGTGCGCTTTATTCGGGAAATATTAAGCCGTAAAAAATATTTTGTGAGTACTATTTAATCCAAAATAATCAAATTTATTCAAAAAATAAGAGCGAACATAAAAGCTCATTTTAATTTCTTTGGTTTATATTTAAATTAATATTTTATTTTTTTTTTCGTAAAATTAAAATACGAAACTTAATTTTTCATAAACAAAATAATTTAAATTTTTAATTATGATACTTGTTTGCGGTAATGTATATTTAACTGATTATTTGACTTTTAAAATATGAGAGCTATATTTAAAGACATTTATGATTTATTTTAATTAAAATTTAAGTGCATATCTATTTTATGATAATATAAAAATTTTGTATAAAATTAAATTTTAATTTAAATTAATTTTGTATGTCATATTTTCAAAAAAATTATTATAAGTACTATACAAATAATCGGTAAATAAAACTAAGTTAAACTAAATTAAACTTTTATAAAAGTTAATTTCAAGTAATATTTATTAAAGCATAATAATTTTGTAATTAGTGTATGACATAATATATATGCGTTTAAATATTGAATAATATCCAAAGAAAACTTGGATTTTAAAATGTATATGAAGATTAAATTAAATTTTCTTTATAATGAATACAAACATAGAAGATATAAAGACGAAAATAGTAGAATTTTCACTCAAAATAATATCCAAAAGCTTCAGAATAACCAATATAATGAATACACACATACGTGTGTACATATGAATACACGAATACACTTAAAGTATAACAGAAAAAAAGCAAATACTATTAAGTATTGGTTAATTGTTTCCCCAATCAAAAAGTGCGCTCATTATTACAAACTCTTTGGCTTCAATTCTGACGAAACATACTTTATTTAATGCATTGTTTATATCACGTGATACACACATGATATGATAGACTAATGTTTACGTTTTTCTCGCGTTTAATCGATTGACATATAAATAGAGTTTAATTATTTTGATTTTAATCGCATCACTATTTAATGAATTTTGATGAAACTCTATCAAATCAAAACACAATCGATTTGTTTGCCAACTATAGCTTCAAAATGAACGAACAGATCGCTAACGAGAAGACAATATTGGCGTCTACTATAGCCGTTCAATTCATGTGAGTTATGAGCGAATCATTTCGAAATTACTAACATTTAATTAATTTTATTTCAATTAATAGCGAAGATATCGGTCGAGAAGTGCGAGCGAGCGATACGACCATCAAATTGCTCGGTCTTATGGCTAATGAGAACCCGTCGGCGGAAAAGTACGCCGAAGTGATCGAAAATAGCTGTCGAGAAGTGGGCGTCGAGTTTGAGGTGCGACGAGTGGTTCGACAGCGACTCGAAAACGCCATAATCGAGGCCAACGACGACCGGTCGGTGGACGCGATTCTGGTGTTCTATCCGGTGTTCGGTGCCGGTCGTGACCAGTATTTGCAGAGCTGTGTCTCACCACTCAAAGACGCCGAGGGTTTGAGTCACTACTATCTGTTTCGACTTTACCGCAATATTCGTTACGTTGACGACGAGAGACTGGTTAAGAGTGTGATTGCGTGCACACCACTGGCCGTCGTTAAAGTTAGAAAGTGATTGTCGACTCTTTTCGCTTTACTAATATTTATTTACCCTTTACTGCACTTGTTTTAGATTCTCGAGTATTGTCAGGTCTACCAAACAAATACGAGCGGTAAACGACTGGACGGCAAAACGGTCGCAATTATTAACCGAAGCGAACTAATAGGCCGACCATTGGCCGCACTGCTGGCCAACGACGGCGCGCTCGTGTTCTCAGTCGACATCGACGGCGCGCTTGAATACAAGCCTCACTTCGAGCCGTTGTCTCGAATGTACTATTCAGTGATGGAAAGCGCGATGAGTTTGAAGCAAATACTGGCGATCGCGGACGTTGTGATCACTGGTGTGCCCGACGAGAGCTTTAAGGTTTCGACTGACGCGCTAAAAGACGGTGTCGTTGCCGTCAATTTTTCTCGCTGTGAAAATTTCGAGGAGAATATAGTGGAGAAGGCGTCGATATTTGTTCCCTTCACGGGAAAAATGACAACAATTATGCTTTTGAAAAATTTGCTTCGACTTCGACGACAAACAGTTAACAAACAAACAAATTAATAATTTTATTTGAGAACTGTGTTGAAAAGATTAAATAAAAGATTTTTATTATCAAATCAGAGCAAAGTATTTATTTTGATAATCAATATATGTTTTGTTTATTTTTTGTTTACTATGTTTGTTAAAATAACATTTACAATAAAAACTAACAATTGTTTATCAATAAATATAGTTATAAATGTATAGTTAAATTTAAAATTAGTAAACTTATTAAATTAGTAAAATTCATAAAATTTATTTTAAAAATTTAAAAACAGATTTTAAAAATCATTGCTGGCAACTCACACACACTCACAATAAATTCTTTTAAATGTTGTAGAGATTAATTAAAATAATTATTTTAGAAATAAGTTCGTTAATAATAACTAATAGTTAATGTATTGTTGACTCATAGCTAAAGCTGAGAGCAATTTAAACATAATGTTTATCAATAAACATTGTTATAAATGTATAATTAAAGTTAACAAATATTAAACACATTTAATACAATAATGCTAAATACTTTTAAAATAATGCAGTTTATGACAGATTATGTGATTTAGATCTAATTTTTAATAAATATAACGTTAAATTTGAAAAAACGTCATTATTTACTGTTTGTCAGCGTTTGATGAGTGACGTCGGAATGCCATTCGTTTGTGATATCAATTCATTCACAAATATATGAATGAAATGCAGGCGACGGTTACGCACACACACGTGCTGTTGTTTACATGTTTTGATTTGTTTTGACTGTGCATTTGTTTTGATTGTGTGCTGTGTTTTGTTTACTCTTTACTTTGTAATGATTACTATATTTTAAAAAAATTAAATAAAAATGATGTTAACTTTTATTACTATATATTTA
>JAQIYA010000784.1:0-16808 GCA_034699355.1 Microtritia minima
ATTTTTATTTAACTTTTTAATAGACTTTAAAACAAATTAAAATAGTTTATGAGTCGAATGACAAAAAAGAGAAAAATGATGAAGAATCCAGACGTTGACACCAGCTTTTTGCCCGATCGTCACCGAGAAGACCATGAAAATCGATTGAGAGAAAAGCTGAGACAGGAATGGGTGGAAAAGCAAGAGAAGCTTAAGAATGAAGACATAGAAATTACTTTTAGTTATTGGGACGGATCGGGACATCGAAGATCTGTTTTGATGAAAAAGGGAAATAGTATTTATCAGTTTTTGCAAAAATCATTAGAAATTCTCCGAAAAGAGTTTCACGAATTGAGAGCTGTCACAGCAGACCAACTAATGTACATTAAAGAGGATTTAATAATACCACACCACTACACTTTTTATGACTTTATTGTAACTAAAGCTCGTGGAAAGAGTGGGCCTTTGTTTAGTTTTGATGTTCACGACGATATCAGACTAATCGGTGACATAACTGTTGAAAAAGACGAATCACACGCCGGAAAAGTTTTGCTAAGAAGCTGGTATGAGAGGAACAAACATATATTTCCCGCGAGTCGTTGGGAACCTTATGATCCAACGAAAAATTACGATAAATATACAATAAGCGACAGGAAGAAATAAAGTTATTGCTCTTATAAAAATATTTTAATGCTATATAAAATCAATTATATAGATTTTACAAGAAAAAAGTTGTATAAAATAAATTATCAAAGTTAGAAATAATTGTTAGATGAATGTAAAATCTATTCATCGGTGCAAATCCTGCGAAACGCTTTTGGAAATGCATCTTCATTTATATGATTTTACTAAACATCAAATTAATACAAATTAATACAAAAATAAATAAAAATAATATCTGATATAAACAGCGGTTTGATTAAATTATGCTTTAAATATTTTAAGTATATAAAGTAAATATATTTTAAGATTTCAATTTTAATACTGAACGTAAAAAATTTTCATAAGCAGTATCTATTTGTTCATCACTCCAAGCACTGGACCATTGATCAGATTCAACCGTATCCTCCGTGTCATAAATTCCCAGCAATTCATTAACGTTTAGTTTGTTAAGTAATGTCAGGTTAGGTGACAGAATCATAGATTGAACTGGAAATTTGTAATTTATGACTAGTTGTTTGACTAATTCATTATTACCACTTGAATAGATATATCTTAGCTCAGAATATAAAAACCAGGAATTAATAAAATATTTGTTTAGAAGTTGGATAACCCGTTGATTAGCGAGCGGTCCCTCTCTTAGAGTCCTACCCGAACCTCAGCACGACTGGTCAGTTAATGCTCCCCACAATACTATAGCGTGAATGAATTTGTTTTGATTCATAGCCAATTTACTAATTTGATCGATGCTTCTGTAATAATTAACTTTAGTAAAGGGATAAAACAATTGCTCTAAAAGACGGTGAGATTCAGCGACAGTAATCGATTTATTATAATAATGAGTGTTCAGCACTTGATCGTCATTAATCTCAGCACTTATCGACATAATGGGAGTAAAACCGATGTCGACTTCTTCGCTGTTGAGAACATTGGGTCCATTAGACCACTCCATGTCGACATTCAAGTCATTCTCGTTCGGCAGCTCTATATGGAAATACGAAACTTGATATTCGTTGTCAAGTGTGTCGTGCCGTTCATTGAGCGACAGCACTAGTCTTCCGCTCAGAAAAGCCGGTGTCAACCAAAACGGATGACTCATATTATTTAACTGAAACTCGATGTGCATTCGAAATACGACATCAATGAGCGAATCGCTGACCGCCCGAATCACAGCCGCCGAACCTCTTGGATGGCCGCGAGTCTGAAGCGAAACGTTGTTGTGAATCATCGCCAATATGTCTCGCATTTGCTTTAATCGTTTCGATGGTTGAGAGAGAGGCGCGTAAACTGTTTGCTCCAAATCATTGTCCGCCTCTACGATCCAATAAGTGTTATTCACAGTCAATTGGCGTTTGCTTTTCGGTAAAAACTCCGATAAGTCTGTCATTAAAAACACTTCTTTCTCTTTATTTGGTTTTGTGAATGTAAATAATTTGTTGAGTGCGCCGACATTAGCCTGAAATGCATTTCTATTATATATTCACACTATACAAGTATTTTCGATAAATGATAATGAAATAAATTACTCACAAAAGATAAATTTAAAGAAAGCGATTGATTACGAATAGCTTCGTATTTGCATATCAATGATATTGATTTGTTGGCCAATCGTATGGCGTATTGATTGTCATCGTTTGTTATTGAATAATATGTTATTAATGCAATTAATGGCACACTAATTAAATGAAGCATAAACTTCATGACCACTATTGCGTTATTGCCATTCAATGAAATGAGTTAACATTATATTATTTAATTGTATAATAATTATTACCATCGCTTCAGTAAATATAATCTTTTGTATTAAATATGTGAGTCATTTAATTAATTGAAGTTTAAACTGTTTTAATGTTTTGCTTTTTAGTTTCAAACTAATAAAACGACGATTGTTTTGTGTTTACATATGAAAACGTGTGACGTGTAGTCCGTATGACGTCATCCGATGTGATACACTGCACATGAAGTGCCACATGTGTGCTCTCGCTCTGCACTCGAAGTGTTTATTTTGATTTAACAAATCTGTTTCAAATATATTTTTAATATTACCAAATAATAATCATGACTTCAAAAGTATTTAAAATTTTAGCCAATGTTTCAGAGGTAAGGTTTTTATTATATATGAATTTGAAATTGTTGTACAAAAACATAGCGATATTAATTGGCATTTTATAATTATTCTCAAAGCGATTACGTTATTATATGAAACAAATGAATGAAATTCCCGATCAGTACAAAACTGGAACCATATTTGGCTTTACATCGATTGAAGACAATAATGTAAGCTATTGTTTGGGATGTGTCGATGAAGACGACGACATACCATATGGTAATACATCGTTAGGTGTTTATTATCTCAATTCGCAATTCACAGACAACGATGTCTTAGAATTATGTAACAATAAAATTAGAAATAAAAAGAGTGGTAAACTGATTGCGATCGCACCGAACGGTGACTCACTTCAAGTGAGGTTTTATGATATTAAGTCGAAAAGTTTTTGTGACTGTAATTTTGAATATGTGGAAGAAAATGAAATTATTGAGAAAACACTGGTTGTGAGGCTAACATTACCATTCGCTCTGCAGTTTAAGTACTCTTCTGACGAACAAATTTATTCACAAAATTTAAGCCAATCTATCGTTAAAATTAGAGAAGATTTTGACAAATTAAAGTTAAAGTTAGCGCAGTCGTCATTCAGCGTTGAACTGTCCGACGGCGACAAATCGCTTAATTCAATAACAATCGCTGATCTGTACGGCTATTTAGAGGATGACGATATGTTTGATGGCATTGAAGTTCCCGCTAATATGAAAAAGAAAATGATTGATAAGATGCGAAAGAAAAAGTTAGCAGAAAGAGCTGTTCTCGAGTTTGTGCCTGAAAATGATGAGATTAAACGACAAGAAGAATTACCAGATTTACAATTGCCGGCAGACGGTCATGATATTAGCATTACAGCCGCTCTCGATGTGATTATTAAAGTTCAGCAACAAAACACAATATCCTATTTAATAAAACTTTTTTCGACAATTTTAAAGCAAAAGATCGACGCCTATGATAAAGCCATTCGTTTAGCTGTTGACACAAACTCATCGAAGCTTTCTTTGTTAAAAATGTACAATTTTGTGCCTCAAATTTGCTCGCATTTCATTTCAGCGATATATCCAATCGGTATTAGCGATGAAGATTTAATATTAGCGCGAAAAGAATTGCATTTAAAATATTTAATACCGATGGATAGACCATATTTTCGTAAAAGCAATTGTTACTCATTTTCTGATGGAAAGAAAAATGATGGTTATTTAACCACAGTTCACATCGGATTAAATAATTCTGGACTGAAAAATGGAGTTTTGTGTACAGTTTATGGCAGTTATACGTATCATCATTACATGCAGGACAAGATAGACGATAACGGTTGGGGCTGTGCTTATCGTTCACTTCAAACTATCGTCTCGTGGTTTATTAATCAGGGATATATTAATAAATCAGTTCCCACTCACAGACAAATTCAAGAAGCATTGGTTGACGTGGGAGACAAACACGCATCCTTTGTTGGTTCTCGTCAATGGATTGGCTCACAGGAAGTTAGTTTTGTCTTAAATCATTTGTACGATATTACATCAAAAATAATGTTTGTCAACTCTGGCAGCGAATTGGCAAATAAAGGCAGAGAATTAGTACATCATTTCGATACTCAGGGAACGCCTATAATGATTGGCGGCGGAGTTTTGGCGCACACTATTATTGGCGTTCATTATGATCACAATGTAGGAGATATAAAGTTTTTAATATTAGATCCTCATTATACTGGTGCTGAAGATTTAAATGTTATTCAGAAGAAAGTAATGTATTCATTATTTTGATTTTTAACTTATTTTTACAAATGCTAGTTTATGTATTTGAGATTTCTGTCTGACTCTCTTTACCCTCTTCTATAATAGTAAAGAAAGCATATAAATCATAATGGCTTACTTTTAGATATATTTGTTTACGTGAATAACCACTATGTTATTACAAAACTTTTTTGCAAAAAATGAAACTAAGCGCAAGCGAAACAAGCGTTTACATAATAGTCGGTTTAATTAATGAAAAATGCTAGCGTTGACCAGTGGTCACCCAGACTTCAAAAATACTGCAACTTTGAGAATCACTGAGTTTTAATTAAATATAACATGTCATATTTATCCTATCTCTAAATATAACTATTTTTTTAATTTATCAAAAAATATCTGCTAATTATTGTTTATGAATTTTTATTTTGTTTCTTTTGAAAATTAATAGTACAAAAGTTTTTAAGGATAATAAAAACCGACAAATTTAAGAAATTCTAAAGCAAATTTAAAAAGCTTAAATTATATTCAAAGGGTTTTTTATTTTAAAATCTTGCTTTTGGTGTAATTTATGCACATAATATTAAATTGTTATGAATTTAATTTATTTAAATATGTTATAAATTTATTTGCAGGGTTGGTGTGGATGGAAGTCACCATCTTTTTGGGATAAGAATTCATTTTATAACCTATGTATGCCTCAGAGACCAATTTGTTTTTAAATATTACTATAAATTTATTACAAATTTTTTACTAAATTTAGAAATTATAAAGTTTCAGTTTTTAATAAATATATTAAATTTTATATTCAATGATTATTTTTTTGAAACTGTGTTAAGCTTATAACTTGAGTTATAGACTGATTTTGATTTTAAAAACTTGTTTTAGTATAGATTTTTATCTTTTATCTATTGAGTTAGAAATTTTAAATTTCAAATGTTGATGTTCTTAATGTTTATTATGAAAAGTAAACAATTTTCGTCAACATATTTTAAAAGTGAAATATAAAGTCGAGAAGTCATGCATAAATAATAACATTTTATAAAACTTTGTTACTTATTATACTGTAATCAGGTTTGATTATTATTAATAATAAAAGATAATAGTTGTAAGAAGTAAAAGTAAAATAAAGTCACGGCCATAACTCTTATTAAAGCGCTTTCACTCGATTTCAGCACTTTTCACTTTTATCAGCACATATCGCGTATTATCGCATTTTAATCACATATTAACTAAGAATGTCTATAATTGACAGAATTAACACTTTTATCAATGCCTTACAACCAATAAAAGTGCCAATAAGTGTGTCCTTAGAATACCTGTTGATTTGCATTTTTAAAATTAGTTTTTTATCATTGAATTGAATAGTGTGCACGTTTATAGCATTAGTGATAATGTTATAATACTATACATGTATAGATACGAATATGGATGAGATTATTCATCAAATGAAATGCTAGATGTTTTGATTTGAGGTGTTTAATAGTGACAGGTATTAGTATATCATTTAAATATAGATCTAGTATTTCATAAACTTATTGAATATGAGACACATTGGGATCATCTCATTTCATATACGCATCAATAATGTTGCTAAGCGTGAGTGAAATACCAGTCGCGCATGCATTCAATACATTCAATTTTGCATTGCATTGCGTTCACTGCTATTACGAGCACAAACTGTTCACTATTTAAGTGAACTCTGGAAGTACTGAACCCAACGGTAACAAAGAGAGAGTTAGTGAAGACTGAGTTGAGCTGCTCTGCTGACTGGTGTGCGGTCGGGTGTGGTGGCTATTGAATGGCCGATTTGGTGGCATTCAAAGATGCTCCGAGTTCGGCGAGTTCTGATGGGTAATCATGAGAAGAGTGAAAATGCATTGAAATGATGATGCATTAATGAAACAATTGGCAAATATGCTATTATGGTGTGCTATTTGTTTATTTCAGCGGTAGTAGCGATGACTTGTGCTACGAATTGAGTACAGCACTAGAACTTGACAGCACTCACCAAACACAAGACAATATAATGCCAAACTCGCCACTCTCTCCGCTGTCCATTCAAAAACAAAAGCGAGAGCGAACGTGGTCTCTGTCCAAGTCTGCCCGAACCGGCACTAAGACTGACACCGTTTATAGGACAAGACAGAGGACAATTTATACGGCCGGCAGACCGCCGTGGTATGACTCTCACGGACAGTCTATAGATTGCTTTGTCATCGGTTAGTGAGTTGTTTCCATACATACTTTCACTTTTTATTACATACCCATAGTCCATACTATTAACACTTAATACTTTACTACTGCTAAATATGTTGGCTTTGAGTTTAAGTTAGTTTCAGTGTTCACAAATTTGTTTTCTAACTTTAATTCCATATTGACTTTTAAGCTTATTACAAATTTTATAATAAAAATAGCTAAACATTTCATGTTTAAGGTATTTGTGGCGGAAGTGCTTCTGGAAAAACAACTGTGGCTCAAAAAATAATTGAAGCTCTAGATGTTCCGTGGGTTACATTACTCAGTATGGACTCATTTTATAAAGTATAATCATTTTTACCTAATTTTGGATTTAGAAATTGTTATCGTCTATTATTTAAAGTAATGAAAGGCATAACTATTGAAACGCACCCCTTATTTAGGTGTTAAATGAAGAGCAGCACAAATTAGCCCACATTAACGAATACAACTTCGACCATCCCGACGCTTTCGACTTCGATCTGCTCATTGAGACGTTGCGAAAACTTAAAGAAGCAAAGAGAGTCGATGTTCCCATTTATAATTTTGTTACACACTCTCGAGAAAAAACAACGGTAATCAAAATTTAAAAGATGATGAAAAATGCTTAGAAAAGTTATGGTATTGTTGGGCAGTCAATCAAAATACAATAAATACAACCTAAATTTAAAACAATTTTAAGATATGAAATTTTATATTTAAAGGAGAATCAATTTGAAATTACATAAGAAATTACTAGTGAATCGATAATTTTCAATTTTATGATTGCAAATTTAAACAATACTAAATCATTTCTAATGAATCGCTATTATAATGAAGATTTATTTTTTATTTATACACAGAAAACAATGTATGGCGCAAATGTTATTATATGTGAAGGAATTTTAATTTTTAGTAATAAGAAATTAGTTGATATGATGGACATGAAAGTGTTTATCGATACCGATTCAGATATAAGATTGGTTAGGCGTCTGAAAAGGGATATAACTGAAAGGGGGCGCGATCTTGAAGGTGTTCTAAAACAATACAATCAATTTGTAAAACCGATGTTTGATTTCTACATCGCTCCGTCTATGATACACGCAGACTTAATTGTGCCGCGAGGGGGAGAAAATCAAGTGGCAATTGATCTAATCGTTCAACATGTTCACACTCAACTTCAATCTAAAGGACTTAAGTTAAGGTAAGTTAAACAATAAAACCATATAATGTAATGAAGATTATATTTGATTATATTTTTAAATAGATCTAAACTCATTAAGATTCATAGCGGTCAAAGACTTCCCGAATCGCTTAACACAATACCGTTAACGCCGCAAATAAAAGGAATGCATACTTTCATTAGAAATAAATATACTTCAAGAGACGAATTTATATTTTATTCTAAACGACTAATGAGATTATTGATTGAGTTTACGATATCATTGATGCCTTTTAAAGTAATGCTAATTTTATGGTAAATCTAAATTCTAATAACAAAAATTCTTTATAATTTGATACCTGTAGGATGTTATTGTCGAAACACCGCAAGGGTTCAACTATAGTGGCAAAACAATTGACTGTAAAATTTGCGGCGTTTCGATTCTTCGAGCAGGTATTAATAAATAATTTATTTTTAAAAATTTATGCGTTCAAGTTTTTTAATTTTAAAATTAAAAGTTTACTTTTCTTTTTGGCACAAAATACTTTTAGTTTATATACATAATTCTTAAATGTATATAAACATTATATTATGTTAAAAAAATTGCTTGGCATAATTAATTTATTCCTTACCAAATGAAGACTTAAATATTTGTATTTGTTGATCAATTAAATTTACTTAAAGGTGAAACTATGGAACAAGCATTATGTGATGTGGTTAAAGATGTCAGAATTGGAAAGATTTTAATTCAGACAAATAGAGAAACAGATGAACCAGAAGTAAGTTGTTTTTAAAAATCATAGCTGAAATCAATAGTAAAGAAATTTTATGTTTCAGTTATATTACTTAAGATTACCAAAAGATATAAAAGATTACAAGATAATGCTAATGGACGCCACCGTTGCTTCAGGAGCGGCAGCCATGATGGCTATACGGGTACTGCTCGATCATGACGTGCCAGAAGAGAATATCATTCTCTGCTCATTACTGATGGCCGTCTCTGGAGTGCATTCAATAGCTTACGCTTTTCCAAAAGTCAAAATAGTCACCACACAAGTTGACCCCGAAGTGAGCGATAAGTTTTATATACTGCCGGGAATCGGCAATTTTGGAGATCGATTTTTTGGTACAGAAGTAGAATCTTAAATCTTATAAATTTTACCAAATTGTTATCAAATATATTTATAAGTTTATATATTTAAATACGAGATTTTATATATTGAAATGCATCGCCAAATTAATTGTCGCATTTTTATTACTAGTCATTACAAATTTAACACATACATGTAAGTTACATATTACGACATTTAAAAATGAAATAAATGTTAGACAGAAAGTGATTAATTTATTTGGGCTTATTTCTCGGTCGCAACTCGTCGTAACAGGGGTGCAAAAAAATGTAATTCTTCTTTTGTGGATTATAAAATTCGTGACCTTTAGACCAATCATAACTAACCGCATACGCGAATAGCTCTCCTCGCGAACTGAAACAAGCTCTAGTTATGGGTTGTTCTAACTGATCCGATGTCTTGAGTTTGGTTCGCGCGTCTTTATCCCAGAAACTGAATCGTCCGTCAGAGCCAACCGTTGCGAGCGTTCCGTGATGTGGATGAAAAGCGATGTCGTTGACAGCGAATATATCTTGAAATCCGTTGTTTGTCCCGTTAGAGCGATGACATTTGAACGTGAAATTATCTTTTGGGTTAATTGGGTTAACGTATTGAATGGCAACTCTTCCCTCAACACTTCCGAGTGCGAAACCGCACGGCGGAAGGTTTGGCTTCTCTTTGTCGAGAAATATTGATACGCATCTGTGCTGGTATTTCAGTGGAGATTCCAAGCGTTTAAATTCTTGTAAGCCATTCTCCAACGAATACACTATAATACCACGATTGGCTGTTCCGACCACAGCCATCGGGTAGTATACGTCTACGCAATAACAGCGCTCTGGAAGAGTGACAGTCATTCCCGGAGTTGGAGATCGAGTGTCCCATAACTACGAAATACATCGCATTAAATAATTTGAATAATTTTGTTAACGAATATTTACTTTAATAGTTTTATCCCAACTTCCAGTCATAACACACGTATAATTAGACGCCTTAATCCAGTGGACAGTCTTAACGGGCGCGTCGTGTTGTGCCACTTGTATCGCTTGATTACTGTTTAAATCCCACATTTTAACTGTTTTATCACATGAAGCGGAAAATACTTTTGTTCCGTCCTTTATGTGTAATTAATAAACAAATTAAATTATTTTCAAATATAAGTATTAAATAGCAATTGTGTGCATCTGTTTAGAGAGCAATATTGAATTGTCATTAGTATAGAGACGTACGTCAGTCCAGGCGACGTCGAGGACGGGCGCCGAATGTGTTTGTTGTGCTTTCGGAATCGATGTCCAATTAGTCCCGTTTCCCGTTATTTCCCAGCAGCGGATCTGATTATCCCAACTGCCGGCTATCAAATAGTTTTGCTGAAGAGATGGCGGACTGAAGGCGAGACTACTGATGGAGTCATCGGGAGGTGAGACCACTTCCCAGTCCTTCATCGGATTGTGAAGTTGAGACTGCGGTAGCATTTGGTTCATTGAGTTGATTGCGTTGTTTCCGCTGAACATCGTTGACGTATTGCTCGCGCCGAACATCGGTTGACTCACACCAGCGGACGAGCCGAAGAAACTCATGGTTCACAGCGACAGCAATGCGTTCAATCAAAACAAATCAAAACAAAACACGATTACATAAAGCAAACGTTTATTTACGTTCGCATAATATACATAATATACGTCATGCAAACGCATTGAAACGCTTCACTCTATTGAATGCCATTCGCATATGAAATATTCAGATCCAATACTATCCAAAATTAATGTTAAACGCTGAGTCTGGCAAATGACACTTCGAGTGCCACTATTTATTAGATAAATATAATCAAATAATAAAATATTATGTAATTAAAAGTTTCTAAATGTGAAAAATTAAAATTTGGGAAGCGTTTGAAGATAGCTATAGAAGAACTTATAGAACTCGCTTCACGCGAGTAACTCAATAATTAATTAGCAGAGCATGCATTTTAAGTTAAATAACTATTTTATCCGTTTTATAGTTCGGCTCTAAGACTTAGGACGTCCACCAATCATGACCAGAGCATGATTTAGCAGAAACTTTATAGAAACTCTAAATAACTATTTGACTCGTAAACAACTATTTTAACTATTAATAACTATTTTTTGGAATAAAATCCCTTAAGTTAGCAACAAATTTTCTAATTTTTTCTCTATAAAAAATTTAACTCCAATTAACTCAAATTTAGAAATAATTTTATTAACTGTTTGTGCAAAATAGTAAAATTGCAAATAACTATTTTGCTAAAACTTATTTTAGACACCATAGCCATTGGTAGAGTCATATAATGTCATTTTAATACTATATGCCAAACAAAACCTACTTTTTTCTTATTAACTTTTGATTATACAAAACTGTACATCAATATAAGTTTGTGTTACTAATTGTTTTGTATATTATTTTTAATTTAAAAATTTCTTATATAAACATAGTTCGCACTAAATTTGATACTAAATTATTTATATAAGTGTGATAACAGTTACAGAATTGGCTTTAAATGCCATAAGACACTGATGACGAGTGGTCGGCGAAGCCCTCGAAATATTTGTCTAAAATATTGTTAACTGCTGTGTAAAAATTAATAATTATAATATATTAAATATTTAATTTCCAGCAGTATATTGTGTTTAATTTTTTAATTTTACTAATATTAATAACAAAATATTAATTTTAAATGATTACATTATTTAAACACAATCTAAACTTCGAAATAGTTTTATCAAAATATGTATCAAATGTTTATGTTAAGCGAAACCTCTCAATTAACTCTCTTCAACGTTTGAAAAAATAGTTTTACATCAATAAGCCATTGAAAAAGATATAGCAATGTATCGCTAGTTATAAAGCGTATAATTATAAAAGTTTAAAGTTTCTTATTTCATATTACATAACTTTTTTGTTTACTTTTTCTATTAGAATAAGTAAAGAAGTATTTTTACATTTTGTAAAACTAACATATTTTTATATAAAAAGGTTAGCCTGGATTAACTCAATTTAACCTAATATTCAATTTTATTTTAACTTTTAGCCTTAACCTTAAGGTTTAAAAGTACTTTAATCTGATATTTTGATGATTACTACTGAGCTACACCATCACTATTGGCAATAAAAATGGGTTCACTTTCGAAAGCTCTCAATTGATTTAATTGTAATCTTATAACAGTCTTGTAAAATCAATGTGTAATTATAAAATTATTTCATACATTAATCAAATTGTTATATTTTTATTTTAAATATTTAAATAAAATTGTTGCATATAATTGTAAATTACATTGTATATCAATCATATGACATATAACTTTTGAAACAATAAAATTTATAGGAATAATAAATTTTACTAAAATTTTTCAAACTATTTGTTTAGTTTTCAACAAATTATCTAAATTTCATTTAATGTATCATATTATAAGTTTATGATTAAATTTACAATATTTCAAAAATTAATTTTTCATAATTTAATTATTTGAATAAAAGAAATGGTAGTTCTGAACAAAAGGTATACAAAAATTATAAAAATTATATGCTTATTGCATGAATTATGGGCTTAAATGAAAATATAAATTGCTAAATAAATTTCATTTCTAATATCAAACTTTGACATTTGACACGATTAGAAAAACAATAGTAATTAAATGACGCGATTGAGGTAACCTTCACCCAAATAGTGTTTCGCAAATGATAAACAACGTACAGAATTAGCATATGTCACGTTCAGAGTAGCGGTAGACTCGCAATCGGTTCGTTATCTAATTTGATCGACCGCTAGTGTTTCCCAGAGGTTTCAAAGTTTTCACCATTACATTGTATTCATTTAATTCAGCCTTCTTTAAAACATGTAATCTTTAATTTTAACCTTAAGCTACAATAAAGTTTACAAATTGTCTTTAAGTTAAACTTAATTTAAGTGAAGCACAAAAAATAAAAATTATAATAAAATTATCATAAAATAAAGATAAATTGTTTACACTTTTATCGCGAATTACTTTATTATGAAATATATTATGAAATATCAATGCATTTGATTTTAAAAAGTAATTGTTGATGCTTTAAATAATTAACGAAATGTAACGAAGTGTTGAAATGTAAAACTAATATCCAAAAATAAAACAAAAGGCTATATAGAAATCTTCATAATGTAGACAACAATACGACAATACAGCCCTAATTTTAGTTAACTTTATTCTAGAAATTTTGTGATTAAAATGATTGTTTAAGTGATTCAAAATTAGGTCAAATTTTGATAAATATTATCTAAAGATTTGCTAATAATGTCGATACTTAATGCTCAATACTTTGTAATTTTTAATTCACATATAATTTTTTTTAATGCTATATTTATATATCTGATAACAATAATTTAATAGATAATAATTATACGAATTAACTTTCACTAAACTTTAGACTTATCCATGAAAAGTGAGAAAAGCACGCGAAATACTAATTGATATGTAAGTGCAGGTACGAGAGAGCACATGACGAGTATATGTGATGTACGTCTATATGATGACAGACCGGCATAGACTGCGACGAATGTGCCCAATAGGACAGGAGTGGCGCAAACTCGACATCGCAGAGACAGACGCTATAGAGACGGCTATGCGTTGAGCGAGACATGCAATCGTGTGTCAGTGTGTGAGTGTGGGTATCAGTGAAGACAGTCTCGCATCGCATTGCAAAACGCTTTTCTATGTGAGACTTTGAGGAATCAATATTACTGTGACGTCGCTTCAGCTCTTCACGTATTTCTAACGTCAACTGTTTGCTGAGTTGGCCAACAAGTGATGGCAACGATTATGTCAAACGGCGTGCAAAACGGCATTAACGGCAACACAAGCGCATACTTGGCCGACACGAGCAGATGGAGTAAAGCGATGGTGATATTGGGGGCGCAGTGGGGCGACGAGGGTAAGGGTAAGATAGTGGACCAGTTGGCGGCCAACGCGGACATCGTGTGCCGCTGTCAGGGCGGCAACAATGCCGGCCATACGGTGGTGGTCGGCGACGTCGAGTACGACTTCCATCTGCTTCCCAGTGGTATCATTAATCCCAACTGCCTCTCAATCATCGGCAATGGAGTTGTCATACATTTGCCGCAACTGTTAGACGAGATTAGAAAGAATGAAGAAAAGGGTCTCAAGGATTGGCAGAAACGACTGTTAGTCTCAGATCGCGCGCATCTCGTGTTTGACTTTCACCAAACGGTCGATGGTTTGCAGGTAAGCATCGGTTCATGCTTTAGCTTTAAATATCGTTATTATTAAAGTTTTTTTTATAAATTGAATTCTAACCCATATTTTCTTATACTATATTTAAACATAATTTGAAGTTTTGCCAAATTTCGCTTATAATAGAAATTGAAAAATTATAATAATAGGAAAGAGATAAAGGATTGCAAAGTTTGGGAACAACGAAGAAAGGCATCGGTCCGGCGTACTCGACCAAAGTGAGCCGCACGGGCCTCAGAGTGGCCGACCTTATTGGCAACTTTGCCAAGTTTGAGGACAAGTTTCGCTCACTCGCCGCCACTTTTACGAGACATTTCGCTGATCTCAACATAGATGTGGACGAAGAGCTGCGAAACTATAGGAAATATGCAGAAATAATCCGTCCGTGCGTTACCGATACAGTATATTTGTTGAGCGAAAGTATTAAGAATAATAAGGTGATAATCGTCGAGGGGGCCAACGCGGCCATGCTCGACATCGACTTCGGCACCTATCCGTTCGTCACGTCGTCCAACTGCTCCATCGGCGGCGTCTGCACCGGACTCGGTATTCCTCCGCGCTTTGTCGGCGATGTGTTTGGCGTTTGCAAAGCGTACTGCACTCGAGTCGGCGACGGACCGTTTCCCACCGAACTCAGCGATGATATTGGTTGCCATTTGCAAAAGAAAGGTAAGGAAATCGGTGTGACAACCAAAAGAAAGAGACGGTGCGGATGGCTCGACGCCGTTCTGCTACGATATTCTAATATGATTAACGGTTACACTGCGTAAGCATACTTCGACTCTCTCTCACTCCTCTCTGTCTTAACTCATTCGCTCGTCTTTGTTCATCTCTATAGGCTGGCCGTCACTAAATTGGATATATTGGATGATTTACATGAAATCAAAATCGCCACCTCTTATGTATTAGATGGCCATAAATTATTCACACCTCCAGGTATGTTAAGTGATTTATTTTTATTTTTTTATTTTCCATATAAATAATTGTCATAATTGTGAACGAAAGCAAATTCCTCTGATTTGGCTCGAGTCCAAGTGGAGTACGTAACGCTTCCCGGTTGGCGAACCAATATCACAAAAGCTCGCACTTTCTCTGATCTACCATTGAATGCGCAGAAATATATTAAACATATAGAAAAACTAATTGGAGTTCGAGGTATGAATGAATGAAATATTTTGGTGACAAATGTTATCATTAATACGATGTTTTGCCATTAGTTAAATGGGTTGGTGTCGGCCCATCGCGAGATGCCATTATTGAGACTGTTTCGTAACGTTTTGAGTCAATTTTATCTTAATATAAAGTCTACGCATTAAAACTTGTTTGGCTTACAGTAATTGTGTCTATTTATGGTTTTTTAGAATTAATTTTAAATGGCAATTATTTCAAGTTATTTTGACATTTATAATTAGAATTGAAATCTCATTTTTTGGAAGTAAAAACTGCCAGAATTTTTAATGCACAGTGCCTTAAATTATGTAATGATTGTACTGAATATCATTTGTTATTCAACGTTATTGCCATCGCTTAAGATATTCTACCGATAGTATTATATATTATTATATATTACATCTTTTATTAAATGTCTTTTTCAATTGAATGGAGTTAATTAGAAATACGGAATTAATAGTTTATGGAATCGTTTATATCGATATCAGAAAAAAGAAATTAATTGAATTTATAATAACGTTTTAAGATTTTGCATAAAATATTAATGTTATAATTAATATGTAAGATTTTCAATCATTTTTTCAAAGATATTTAAATTTTAATTACAAATTGTTATTAAAAATAATTTTCAATTTTACTATTTATATATCATAAAACTGTACTCTATCTATAATCAGATAAATCTGTGTTGGAAAGCAATTAAATAAGTTAATTATAAACTTAATGCAAGTACAGTACTGTGCTGTACATAAAGCGTTAAGATTTATAATTTGTATTTTTCATATTTTATCCATTAAACTACTGTATTGCCTAACCATCAATAAATAAATTTATTTTATCAAAGAGTTGCGATTAAGTAAAATTAAACAATATATGATAATAGATAAAACAATAAAATAAATAGTTATTAAACTCGACGAGAGTTTAATAATGACATAAATGTAATCTATTTATTGTCCGCATTGACGACCAGTTTATTATTGACGATCAACTTTCTGCACCTTTCGTTAGCGTTTTGGACGATAGTGTGAACTAAAGTCAGCCTTCGCTTCAGCGATAATAACTTTTTCGACTTGTCTTCGAGAACAAGCGTTAAATCGGGATTCGATTTAATGGCTTCGATGGTAATCATTAATTGATCCAATTGTCGATTGAGTGCCGTTTGAGACGTGAAAACATTTTGAATGCAATTCTCTAAATCATAAATAATTGGTTCGATTAAGGATAACAAGTGCTGCTCTTGAGAGGAGTCCGAAGAGGTGTTGGCCTGCGATGACATGATTCACGATTCACGCGATGACCACTATTTTCGATTCGCACTTGTTTTCACTTAAATGTTGACAACAGTTTCAACAAATCATTTTTATTTCATCATAAATAAAGATAAGAAGAGACGTCAATATTATTGACTTCAATACTGATAGTACCGATAATCAA
>JAQIYA010000785.1:0-16807 GCA_034699355.1 Microtritia minima
CATGAATATATGTTTATATAATTATCATATATTGTAGTTTCTTAAGAAAAAATAAATATTTGATACTTTTCACTAATACTTGAGATCTATTCCATCAAATATTGTGCATTTAATTATGAATAACGGTATATATATTGGCTCTATTTTACAATAATAGTCTTTAAAATTCAACAATTGTGTTATAATTCCCATCAAACAAAATAAAACATAGAAAGCATTCCAATGAATTCTCAGATTAATAAGCGAAGAAAAATCTCCGAAATACATGAGTTGTGTGGCATCGATATCGTTGAATAGCAAGAAATACATTGAACGCAATAAAAACATCAAATTCATTATAAACATTAAATACGGATTAAATAATTTAATTCTCTTTTTGTGTCCAACAGGAAAGAGAGAAATATCATATCTGTATAAATGACTTCACGCCGATTCTAATATAAGATCATTTGGTAAAACACGTTTAATGTGAACAAAATCGTATTTTCTCTTTTGCTTCATTTCCGATAAGTTATCGATTATCATAAAATCAGGAAAAGTTGAAAATTGAAATACAGAATTATTGAATAGTTATTTTAACCTATTTATTAATTTGATTAATATATTATATTAATTTATAAATTTATTTAATATAAAACATTATTAAACAAGATTTGTAAGTGTTATTATATTAACATTTTTCAAATATCTTAAGCTTACGATACATCTGTATATCTGTAAGGAATATTAATTTAAATTTTTAAAAATTCGATAAAAATTATATTATTTTTATTTATATTATATTTTATATAATATTTGGGAATAATGTTAAAGTTATATTTTAGATCTAATATATTATAGTTTTTGTCATTTGCCAAATTTGATATAACAATTTTACAGTTACAGTTAATTTCAATTCTATTGTATTATGAAATAATTATATAAATTATTGATTTGATATTAACGTTTTACTTCCGGGTTTTTATGACTTAAATGGCAGAGAAAATGTCATGTATTTATATTGTGTGAATGAGATAAAAATTATAGATATTCAATATAAAAGTTTTCCAAAAAGATATTTCTATAATAATTCATTTTTATAATAATTTTATAACTCTTATTAATAATATGTAATTTTATTTGTGGGCCACTAATGTTTAGCGTCAACTTTTTTGGACTTAGTTTATACATGTTTAGAGTATATTAAATTGATTGTAATTAATAATATACATTCTGCATGAAAATAATATTGATTTAAATTAATTTAATTAATTTTAAAAATTTTTAATTAAACATTGAATAAAATTAAATACCATCTTGTATTTTGTATAATCTTGTGGTAATCTTGTATTTTTCACTAATATATAAAAGAGTTTTAAAAATTAAATATAAAATTAAATATAAATTAAGTCATATAAGTTCTGTTTTATATTAATGCAAAATTTGAACGCATAAACCTTTCCCTCATTACATATCTGTATCTTTTTTCTCTAATTTGGTTAATAATAAAAGTTATAATTTTTATAATCTCTAAACAAAGTAATAAATTAATTATGCATTTTAACATAATTTTGTTTTTATTTCATTCTTTTATTGACATTAATATAAAATTGAAGAATAATTATATTTAATTAGAGTTACTGTTAATTATATTTAACTAATTATATAGATAAATGATTTTCATAAAAATTGTTTATTATATAATTAATCTTTAGATGCTGTTATCGATTTTATAATAGGATATTTTATTATTTTGTTCACAAAGATCTTTAACAGTTTTTTGCTCGTATATTGAATTATAGTTTGAATTATTTATTATAATGATATTATTATTTTATTTAAAAATATTAAATACAATTATTTTTTTTTTGATTAATTTTTTGTTTGTTATATTAAGAATGTTTTAATTAATAAAATAAGTTTAAAATGTATTTTAAAAGATTGAACATTAAATATAGTTTAGAACATCAGAACATTAATTAATTTATTATGTTTACATAAACCATAATTACAATTATTATGTTTACAAGTAATAGTTATGATAAATTAGAAATTAATTATACAAATTTTATTCAAAATAGTGTGAAAATTTTTTGATACATATATTTATCAAACTAAAGAAAACTATTTTTAATGTTATAAAAATCATCAAATAATGAAGTTGTTCTCTGATTTATATAAATTTTAAATAGTGAATGAAATAATTTATGTAATCTTAAAGTAATGGATCTTAAAGTATTTTAAATTTTTACTAATTAAAAGAGTAAATAATTTTTTTTAACATTCAGTATAAAATGAGAATAAAGATAAAAATAAAATCAATTGCTTGGATGTGTATTTAAAAATGCACGTGAAAGTGAAAATATTGTGATGTGAAGTGAATTCATATATTTGCTTAACATAAATCCCTAATAACCAATGGTTTGCGTGAAAATAGACAAAATCTGAAATTATATAGTTGTGAAGTCATACAGGTTTGACCGAAAATTCTAACATAAAATATTATTAATTTAAATATAACTCTTTAAGAATAAACATTGAATTAAATAATATATAGCGTGTGTCATATAAGTTTGTTGGCCTGCCCATAGGTGATCGCTCTATGTTTACAAAGAAAAGCTTATGAGGGTCTAAATAACATTTTGATTTTGATCCGTTGTTTTAGTTTTATGCAAATAAACTTTTCTCTAATTACAAATCTGTATCTTTTTATTCTCTTATTTAGTTAATAATTTGGGTGATTATTCTTTTAATTTTTAAATAAATGGATAAAATTAAATTTATAGAAATACAAATGTAAACTCTTAAAGTGGACAAAAGTAAACTGAAAGACATCGCTGACAATCCAAACCAAAACCCAATAATACCGCCGGCGTTATAGCAGAGATCATAAATACTCATTTTATAGCTTTCAATATATTTGGTTCTCTCGATATCTTCGTGTATAATTTCGACTATAAATACCTCTTTATTAACGGATTTCGATTCTATAGCCTTAAACTCGTATTCATCTATATTACAGTTTATTATTATGTCTAGACATTTTTTAAAAATATAGCTGTTAATCAATTTTAGATTAAACTTATTCGGTAAAGCGTTACTATTATTGCAAAATTTATATCTCGACTCAAAATGGTTTTCATATATCATCTTCATATCTAGAAGATAGTCAAATGGTATGCATCCAAACGTATGATTGAGAGCGATAAGACTGCATAGATTGACGATGTATTGAGATTTAAAACTATTATGAAAAACATTTTCGTGGGAAACCAAATCGCATCGAAAGCCAAATCTGTTTATATTTTGTTGACTCGTCACTGAATATAACAGCTTAACGTTATTCTCTCTTTTAAGCGATAGTTTTAAATTTCTTAATTCCGAATTGAGATCCATATTAATTGTCGATAGTTTGATCGTTTTGTGTTTGTAAATGTTAAAAATAATTCTATTTAATTTATGGTTAATTTGATTGTCTAATAAGAAAGTCTTGTGCGTATTATTAATGAGAAGAAAATAGGTCTTCAATAAAAATGGATGCGTGTCTCGATTAAGTTCAGTGACAAACATTACACTATTCACTGATTTTCCGCAATCAAATAGTTTCCCTCCGATGTCGAAGTGACACGATTTGATGTATTCGTGATTGTGGTCAATGACGTCGTATAGTTGTTTGAAACCAAAGTCCTTCAAAACATTTTTGTGGTATATCTCAATAATCTCATTGTTCAACATTTTAGGACTACGTTTTAATTCTGGATATAGTACTAGTAATTTAGTGGCATTAATGTAATGGATAGTCGAGTAAAATGTGACAACAGGTACATGTTTTTCATAGATTGTCTCGATTTTAGTCAGGATTTGAAATTCTAAATAATTTGATAGTAATTCATAGATTTGATACACAAATAAACAGAATAGGCATGCAATTAGAAATATTTTTAACTTTGGTTTATAAGATTTTCTGATAAAGTTTGAATAAATATAGACTACTAAAAAATATATTAACAATTTATAGGGATAATATAAAACATATCTTATAAAGTCGTAAATATTAAATCCAAACCACATCGCAATCACTCCGCAAATCGAACACAAGTAAGTAATGAAATCAAATTTGACTACACTGTCAAAACTTAATAAAATTCTATTTGTAAGAGTACTCATACCTATAGAAGTTTCACCAATATTTTTGAAATAATTAATTTCCAAATCATAAAACTCATTATAACAGTCTTGTTTGCAAATTTTGTTCATCATTTTTTCGTCGTAATAAACCGAACAATTCTTTTTATTGTTACAATTATTCAAAATTTCTAATTTTAAATTAAATTGTCTATAAAACCATTTTCTATTACATTTGCATTTATTGAACTCCATTTTCATCATATACTTAACAATGCATTCGTCTTTAGATTTCGGTAAATCTTTATTTCCAACGTTTTGCGTGTAATCATAACAATCAGTCTCGTATGGAGTTTGAAGGAGTCTCTGAAATGTTCGCTTAAATTTAATCAATATCTTGCTATTAGTTTTAATTTTATTTAGTCTATAAAAGTGAGGCATTGATTGACTTGAATGTATCGCAATATATAGAGTAATATTATTTTCAATATCTATTTGCTTGAATATAATGTTTGTGACTCTTTCTGTGTTTTCTGAGAACAAATCGCTGTCAAATGTTAAGCATTGCTTGGCTGTTGGAGTAATACTCTCGATAATTGTTTGTTGAGAATAATTAAATGAAATTCTACTATACTTAAAATTTTCATTTAAAATAAATTTATGGAAATTTAATGATTTGATCAAATAATTGCCAACAGTTTTGTTTGATTTGTCACAATTATAAATAAGCTTTAGTTGGTTTTCATTTTTGATACATAATGAATATGAGAGACCGCTTATGTCTTTTATTTTATAATAATCAGAACTGTTAATTTGTAGAGCAGTTTTAAATTTGGTGTAGTCTTGTGTTAACCAAATTATTTGCCAAAATGTTAATATTAAAGCAGTTAGAATTGCGATCCTATAATGCGACGAAAATATTTTTGCAAATGAATATTTTACGAAATTTAAAACTTTGTAAATTATAGTAAATTTTAAACATAATTTTGAGCTATTAATACAATTTTTAATAAAATTCTTCATTTTAAACAATCTTAGATAGAAATTTCAAACAATTAAATTTATAGTTACAAATATTAGGCAATATTTTTTAATTCAACAATAATAAAATTAGTGTTTTAATATTGTTTAAAACTTAAGAGACTTTTTAAAAATATTATGAGCTAAATATCTTCATAAGATTATTATATGTATGCTAAACATTTTGAAAATAATATCAAAATTTATGATATTGTAATATAATTATCATTAAATATATTATTATTTAAAATCAATATTGAAACCATTTTTTATTTGCATCTTTTGTTTAGAGATATCTTTACCAGTTTTATGATCGTATATTGATTTATAGTGTGAATTATTCATTATTGAACAATTTATTTATTAATATTTAATTATGTTTATAACGGCATTAGTAACGAAAAAAACCTAACTATAACTAACAACAAACAGAATTTATAGTCATTTTTGGATAAATAGATCAATAAATTTCAGCTTTTTAAAAGTATACCGAAAATAATTAAAACTTGTAAGCAATTCAAACAACAATTTTCGCAATAATATCTATTTTTTAAGCACGTTATTCATCAATACTTTTATGTGACAAACATTTTAGTGGATATACTCAAACTTTTGCAAGCTATAAAAAGTAAATTACTTAATGATCATTAGATGGCATACGTGTCTGTACTCTATGATTGTAAATTGAGTAAGATTTTTGTTGATTAAGCTCGAGCTGAGCTCAAGCTCAAGCACTATAGATTTTTACAAATCTAGAATGAAGTGCAAACTTAAGTGCAATGTTTTGAGCTCTTCAGCTTAAGTACAATATTATTAGTAGAATATGAAGCTCGAAACTCAAGCTCAAACTCACTAATTTTTCGAGAAACTCAGCTGAGCTTAAGTTCAAGCTCTCAATTTTGAGTTCATCATCCATTAGTTATTTTAAATAATTGATTTTAAAGTTATTGTCAGGAAGTGTTATTAATTTATTATTTAAGAATTTAAAGTTAAGATAATTATTATTAATATATACATTAAAATAATTAATATTAAATCTACATTAAGATATAATTAATTTTAATTTTAAGATTAGGCATATATACCCACTATTATTACTGGTCTACCGATATTTAATGAGTGTCTAAATTACATTTAGATTTAGTGAGTGACAAATTTTTTAATTTTTAAACAACCGGTTAAAATTAACTTTAAAATAATAATAACGTAAACTCTTAAAGTGGACAAAACCAAACTGAAAGACATCGCAGACAATCCAAACCAATACCCAATAATACCACCGGCGTTATAGAAGATATCATAAATACTCATTTTATAGCTTTCAATATATTTGGTTCTCTCATTATATTCCTGTATTATTTCCACCACTATTTCTTCATTATTAAGAGATTGATGTTCTATAAATTTATATTCGTATTCATCGATAACACAGTTTAGTGTACTGTTTGAACATTTCAGGAAAATGTCTTCGTTAAACATTTCTAGTTTTTGAAATGAGTTACTTTTGTTGCAATGCGTATAATCGGATTCAAAATGCTTTTCAAATATGATTCTCATGTTTAATAAATATTCTAAAGGAGTGCAACCAAACAATCGATTAATAGCGCGAAACCCGCATCGATTGGCGATGTATTCAGATTTCAATTCATTGTGAAAAACATTTTCATCAGTAAAATAAGAGCATCGATACTCAGCTCTGTTTAATTTTTGTGTGGTCGACACTGAGTAAAACAATTTTACATTACTGTCTCTTATCGATAGTTTAACATTAGAAACATTTAAACTGAGGTCCGCATAAATTCGTGACAGTTTATTCAGTTTATGTTTGGAAATGCGAAAAACAATTTTATTCAATTTGTTGTCAATTTCATTGTCCATTAATAAACTTTTTAGTGTATTATTAATGAAAAGGAAATATGTTTCTAATATAAAAGTTTCAGTTAAAAACGTAACACTATTCACTGATTGTCCGCAATCGAATAATTTGCCGCCGATATCGAAGTGACACGATTTGATATATTTATGGTTGTGGTCAATGGAGTCGTATAGCTGTTTGAAACCAAAGTCTTTTAAAATTATGCTATGGTATAAATCGTAGTTCAATAGTCGTGAATGAGTTTTAAGCGCCGGATATAGAGATAACAATTTGGTGACATTAATGTAATGGATAGTCGAGAAGAACGCCACAACAGGTACATGTTTTTCATGGATTGTCTCGATTTTAGTGAATATTGGAAATTGAAAATAATTTGATAGTAATTCATAAATTTGATAAATAAATAAGCAGAACAGGCATGCAATCAGAATTTTTTTAGAAAATAATGTAACGCATTGCGTGTGATGTTGTAAATACGAAATCCAAACCACATCGCAATCATACCGCAAATCGAACACAAGTATGTAATGAAATCAAATTTGACAACACTGTCATAATTCAGTGAATTATGACAGTGTTGTCAAATTTGAATTATGAATTTGGAGGTCTAATTAATACTATAGAAGTCTTATTTATTTTTTTGAGATAATTAATTTCAAATTCATAAAACTCTTTATAATAGTCTTGTTTGCAAATTGCATTCATTAAATTTTCGTTGTAATAAACCGAACAATTGTTTACATTTTCACAAATATTTGAAATTTCGAATTTTCTATCTAACTGTCTGTAAAACCATTTTCTATTGCATTTGCATTTATTGAACTCCATTTTCATCATATACTTAACAATGCATTCGTCTTTAGATTTCGGTAAATCATTGTTTCCAATGTTCTGCATGTAATCATAACAGTCTGTCTCATATGGAGATCTAAGCAGTCTCTGAATTGTGTTTCTATATAAACACTTGATTCTCTATTCGTTTCAATTTTACTCAATTTGTAAAAATGAGGCAATGATTGACGCGAATGTAATGCTAAATTAACTGAAAACTTATTTTTCATATCAATTTTCTTGAGTCTATAAATTAATATGGAATCCGAATACAATTGACTGTCATATGTAAGGCATAACTTCGCTGTTGGAGTTATACTCTCGATAATTGTTTCATAATAAGAATAATTAAGTGAAATTTTATATAAATCATTATAATTTCTTAATTTATTTGTCAAATTATTATAGAAATTTAATGATTTGATTAAATAATGTCCAGCACTTTGGTTTAAATCTTTGTTAATTTGATTATCATGTTTAATACATAATGAATAAGACATTCCGCTTATCGAGATATTTACATAATTAAAAGTACTGCTAATTTCAACAGCAGTTTCAAATTTGGTGTACTCTTGTGTTAACTAAATTATTTGCGAAAATGTTAATATTAATGCAGCTATAATTGCGAACCTTTGATGGGATGAATATATTTTCGATAATTTAAAACTTTGTATATTGAAGTAAATTTTAAATAGAATTTTGAGCAATTAATACAAATTTTAATAAATGACTTCATTTTAAATAGTTTTTAATAGAAATTTTTTAACAATTAAATTTTATACTTTTTAAGCATCTATTAATCATTTAATTTTTAATTTGTCATTATATTTGTCTTAATATAATTAATTTAATAATCTATAAAACAAATATGTATTTTTAAAATATCATAAACTAAAGATCTTAATAAAAATATATATCTTATATTTATTTAAAGTATACGTATATTAATGCTTATGTATACGTATATGATATTTCATGTATTCATTAATTTAGTTAATATAAAATAAAAATTTATATTGAAAAATAATTAGCATTAAAATATATTAATATTTTAATACCATATTTAAACCTTTATATTTTTTATTAGTATTTTTCTTTTTTAATTTTCATTTGTCAGAGATATCATTACCAGTCTTATTATCGTATATTAAATTATATAGTTTGCAATATTTATTATAATTTTCATTATTATTGATTGAAACTATAATAAATTAATATTATTAGTAATAAAGCATTTAAAATAAATTTTTGTTTTTAATTTCATTCTTTATTTGTCATGAATGTATAATTGCATAAATAGTTATATTTAAATAGAATTAATTACTCTCAGTGAGAGTTAATTAATGGTATTGAAAAGTAATTGAAAATATAATCATTACGAAGAACTTTCAAACAATCATGCAAAATATTTAAGTAATTAATTCAAAACTTAATCTCTAAATGAGTTTCACAATAGAAGAGAAGCGCTTCGTCAATGTCTTCGAATTGTGTTTCGCGCGGAATGTGAACCTTCTCTTCGCCACACTCACCCCAAACAAAGCACTTCTCTGTCTCTGATAAGCCAATCGAAATGTTTACGCCGTGATTTGAGTAGATATCAGTAAATTTCACATCAGATTCAACTCTTGTGGCAATACTTTTACTATAGTAATCTTTTTTTCTTCCGAGTTGTCCGAAACCATTCCAACCAAACGAATACACTTCTCCCTCAGCCGACAGCAATAAACTGTGATAACTGCCGCAACAAATCTTTTTAATAACGCTATTCGTCTCCAGTTTGACTCTCGTCGGTCTCTTTCTAAATAAATTAAAGAAACCACTCGTGCCGTTACCGCACTCTCCCTCTGTATTGCGACCCCAACTATAAACAGTGCCATTTTCGGTGAGAGCCAAACTATGCTGAGAACCACACGATATGGCAATAACTTTACAATCGTTTTCGGGAAACGTTTGTATTAAAGTTGGACTAAAATCATTTTCATTAAACGAATTAATACCTAACTGTCCGAATGTATTGTTACCCCACGTGAATACATGGTTGTTTTCAGTTAAACACATAACGTGATGATCGCCGCACGAGATGTCAATAATACTCTTATCCGACAATTCTGTTATAACTCTCTTCTCGCCTAATATTGTGTCGAACTTATTGTTAACTGTTATTTCATAAATTTCTTTCTTAAATTCATTATTAAATAAAATTGAATAATTAGTATTACGTAAAAATATATCCATAAATGGAATATAATGTGTCCGAAGTTGACAAACTATAATAAATTTTGTACAATTAATTAATTCTAAATCAATTTTAGTGAACACCGAATATTTCGAAAATAATAGTTGCATTACTTTTCTCTTATTATTCGTTGCTTTTAAATGAATATTATCTGTAATTTAAAAAAAAATCCTTAAATAAACTCTAAATACAATTCAACACAAAACTTACCAAATCTTTCTTTAAAATAATTTGCATTCTTATTTATATTAACTAAAAATTAAACAAAACTTACGAAAACGATGTTTAACTTGATTTAAATCTATTCTTAATTTAGGATCAGATTTTATCATTTTTATTATCAATTCTTTAAGATTTATAAAATATTCTTCATTTGTAATTCTATCGAAGTTTTCAAAAAACTTTTCAGGAATAGATCCCAAAGTTTTTAACTTTTGAATTGCATGTAAAAATTCACTGTATTTTTCAAAAACAGTGAAAAAATCTACTAAAATGATTGCTAACGAGTAGACATCAACTTTAAAATTATACGCGCCTTCACTCACAGCACTAACAGTGTCTTCGCTTAAACGTAGTTCTGGTGCGGCGTATAATTCAGTCCCGATTGCGTTCGTGTGGACTTTGGATACTGTCTTAATGTATTGAGTAACTAAACCGAAATCTGCGAGTTTGCAAACGCCATCAAAACTGATTAAAATATTTTGTGGCTTCAAATCTCTATGTATTATATTTTTGGAGCGAAGATAACATAATCCGCTTATGATTTCCTTTACCATTCTATCGCATATTTCAAGCGAACGATTCTTGTTATTCTTAAACCAATCCTTGAGATCACTTCTACACAATTCCATCACTTGATAAAAGTGAGAACTCATGCCATAAATAGCCGGACTCTCAAAAAACTCTACAAATTTAACTATGTTTTGATGCTCTAAACTCATACAAATTGCTTTATTTCTTATCAGTTCTTTGTACTCATTTTCATCACTCTCTTCACAATTAATCCATTTTATTATAACCTCTTTTTCCGTTTCATTTTTCTTACATTTAATAACAGCCAAGTCTTTATCCATTTTTATTGGTAAACCAATTAATTGATATCCACGCGAGTTCACGGTTTCCATTATTCAAAGTAAGAAATAAAATAATTATACAATTTTTTGCTAAAAAACACGCCTAAAAATGGAAACTAATTATCAACAGTTGTCATGACTGTATGAAATTGTTTTCCAAAGTCTATTCTTATCATCAATTTGTTAAGACAGCGCACAATCTTTCACTTTTAACTAATCTCAAAAAATTTATCTCAAACTCAAGATCGTCTACCATTATGTTATGAACTAAATAATATTACATATATTAAATAAATTTTTATTGCAATAGCAAAATGTTAATTTTTAATTTTTAAAAAATATATAACACATTATATTTGAAAAATTGTTAAAATTTACATTTGAATATTATAACCTTTTATCTATTATTCAGCTATAAAAGCAAAAATTAATTAATATTATTTATTGTTGGAATGACTTATGAAAATCTTGTTTAATACCAAAAAATATTATATTTTTCAATTTTATATTATAAATGCATTATGTAAACAAAATTATAAAAACAATATAAAACTAATATTTATAAAGACAAATCTTATAATTAAATGATTATAATATTATATGTGTAAATCATAGTGTTAGTTAAAGTTTGTCTGTAGTCCGAGATTGAGATAATATAATCGTAGAGAAAAATTAGGATTAAATCAATAATTCACATAAATATTTAAAAGCAATTTAAACTTGTTTTCAAAAGTTTTATATTGAATATCTTGAATTTTTATCTCATTCACGCAAATATAAAGTCATAATCATATGTCATTTACGCTGTCATTTAAGTCGTGATAATAATTTATATTATTCGGTAAAAATATGAAAAACAATATATAAATTTTTATTATACAGTCTGTTGCGCATAACTCTGTTAAATCGATGTGAAAAAATGCTTGAATGAAAGTGGAAAACACTTTAAACAACTTAAATAAAAACGTGAGCAGCTCTGTGACCCAACAGAGTTGTGTGACACACTGTATTCGATTTTTCGAAAACAAATGATATATAAAATGTATTAACTTTTTGCTTAAATAGCGCTAAAATAATCAAGTTTTTCGTTTTCGGGTGACTGAAAGTAATAAAATTAATTATTAAAATTGTTTAAAATAATTTGATTTTTATAAACTTATATATTTATATATATGGTTTACCATATTTGATTCAAAAAATCTTTTTAAAATTTAATTTCTATTTAAATTGATTATTTTGGTTTGTTTTAAACTTGATTAAAAAGTATTACTTATCGCTGATGAGCTATCAGATTATTTAAATGACCTAAAACTCTGAACTCTATTCAAAGAAATAATATGATTATATAATAATTTTAAAGCAATTTTATTTCAAAATTATTAGTAATAACACATTATGACAATGATATAACTTTAATATTATCGATATATATTAATATTTTTAATAAATTTTTATTGCAATTGAAAATATGAATATAAACACATTATATTTGAAATGTTCAAATAATTCATTACATTTGAATATTACAGATATATTTTATTTATTAAATTTTGTGTTATAAAACCATACATTTATAGTTGGCATACAGTATAAAAATTTGATTATTATTGAATCATTTATATCAATCAGATATAAATAATATAATTAAATATATTATTTATACAAAATTAATAACAATAGAAAATATATATTTATATAATTTAATACTATAGTTAAATGATTATTATAAGTTAAGATAATAATAAACAATAATAATATTCAAACTAAAAAAGTTTTATTTTCAATTTTTGCTGAGTTAATAATTATCGATAGCTTAAAGAATATGAAGCAAAGTCGAAAATTCGATTTTGTACATATTAATCATATTTTACCAAACTATCTGCAAATAGAGTCGGCAGGAAGTCATTTCTATCGATTGGGTATTTCACTCTTTCCTGTTGGACACCAAAAGAGATACAAATTATTTAATCCGTATTTAATGTTTATAATAAATTTGATGTTTATATTGCGTTCAATGTATTTGTTGCTATTCAACGATATCGACGCCACAAAACTCATTATTTTGGGTGATTTTTCTTCACTCTTGAATTTGAGACTTCATTGGAATACTTTCTATCTTTTATATTGTTTACTGGGAATCACAATTCAATTGTTGAATTTTAAAGAGTATTATTGCGAAATAGAGCCGATATATATGCGTCCGTTTAAACTACTGTCCGGTACGGCATCGCCGAAACAGTTGGGTCTCACAGATAAGAAGCAAATTTTCAAATTTATACATCTCTCGAAAAGAGCGCTTAAAATTTCGCAAATTAATTCGTATTTATGTATTCCTACAGCTTTCATATTCTCATTCCTACCCCTTGTTGTTAATTATAGTATTAAAAATTTAATAATGTTCGGCATTCCGTGGAGTCTTATGTTCACATTTAACTCGTATATAATACTCGCTTCTTTAGTTTACCACAGCTGTTACTTTTATATAATCTGCTCTTATATCAAAATTAAACTTAAACACATTCATAATGTAATTAATTCAGCAAATGATAAAAGCTTAGGTGTAATTCGTATTCAAAATGCAATTATAAAGTTATATTCAATATATCGAGAAATCGGAGAATTCAACACTAATTTTTGGTCGAAATATATATTTTATATTTTACTATTATATCAAATTGTTATCGATTTAATAATTTATAGTATTATTTACGGAAAACTAATATTCAGCACCAAATTAGTTCTAACATATGGTTTTCTACTCTTAATGAGTTTATTATTATTTCTCATTCAAAGCGCTTCTTCAGTGTCTTTTGAAGTCAACAAATTATATATTCCTCTTAATCGATGCTTAATACAAATGAAAATGAAATTTTTTCCCCAAAAATACAAAGTATATATAAAATTTCTCTAAAGTTAAAACTCATTAAATTGTTTATAATAATTTTAAAAAATTAATTTATACTGCATTTAAATTTTTAAATCAAAATTATTTAGTTGTTTATATTTTATTCATATTATTTTAAATTTTATAATTATTGATAGTTTGCACTCAAATTAAAATTATAATTTTAAATTAATTGTTATAAATAATTTTATTTTATTTTATCAAAAATATTTTATAAAAAATACCCAAAATATAAGATATTTAATGTTTTTTATTTCACAGATAATGACAGTAATTGAAAGAATTGCAAACAAAAAGATTGGGTTTTATTGTTTGGATTTGTTTATTGTTAACTATTATCGTTGTTATGAAGTATGAAATATTAATATTATTATTACAATATTCTAATATTTTATTTGTAAATTTATTACAGGTTATTGCAATTCTTGCGTTAATGTTTGTTAAAATATTAGAATTTTCTAAAAATTAATCTGCAAATTATTCTTAATAGCAATTGACGCGCTAAACTGAAAAATGTTGGTCACACTGATTAATAGGCACGCTATTCAAAGCTAGACTTTTTTAAATCACATTTTAATGGCGAATATTAAACTATTATTATATAATTTTTAAACAAAATTAAAAACATTATAAAACAAGAATTTACATAAACAAATGTTATGTTTAAATAATTAGAATATTTTACGTTAATATTAGTTCAACAAATAAAATTTTATTTTCAATTTTCCTCAGTTAATAATCGATCGATAATAATGCTCGAGATTTTATTTAACAAAATAATACAATAGAGAAACACAATTAAATAAAATATAGTACATTAAATTACATTAAAGTACAGTAAAATCAATTAGTCTGCAAATGGATTGTAAATTTTAATAAATCCTATAATTTCATCCTTATTTAAGTTCTTTCTTCATTTGGTTTCCCAAATTAAATATAATGCTCGCAACATAATTAAAATGTAAATAATCAAATTTAAATAATGCCTATATTCAGGATATTAACACGTTATCATATCTTTATCATATTTTCCAAATTCTGTTTAATTTAAAAAAACATATGTATATATATAAGAATTAATTTGTAATTTCTATTGTATTTTTGCTGTAATTAGTTTGAAAATTATGTATTGATAGACATATTATGCAATAATAATAAATATTTATTTATTAATTATGAAATCAATTTTATTCACTTTATAATATATAATAAATTCAAGTTACCATAAAATGCGATTTAACATTTAAAATTATCTTCACAATTACATAAAAACACATTAACACAAATGATAAATCTATAATATTTTATTGGATTATTAAAAATTTATAATCTTTAAAAACGCTATTAATTTATTTATATAAATATAAAATAATACATTAGAACATTGATAAGAAAATTTATATTATAGTTATAAATTTTAATTGCAATTGTAAATTGTAAATTTTTAATATTTTTCAAATATATAATCTATAAACACATGATATTTGAAAAATTTTTAAAATTATATACATTTACATTTATTAAAAATTTATAATCTTTTAAAGATAAGGACAAACACAATAGCTTTGAAATAAAATGTGTTGAACTTAAACATTTATATTAGTATATCTAATAAAAATTACAGCTTAACTATAAAATTACTATAAAATCCATTATAGTTGGCATAACATATGAAAATGTTGAATAATTCTGAAATTCTTTATATTAATTAAATATATTATTTAAACAAAATTAAAAACAGTATAAAACAAGTGTCTACAAAAAACAAGTCTTATGATTAAATAATCGAAATAAAATTTATCGAAGTATAAAATTTGCAATTTAAAAATTCAACTTTTATTAATAATTGATAGCTTATTCAAAATGAAGCAAAACCTAAGATCAAATGTTATTTATATGAATCGTGTTTTGCCAAACCATCTAATAATAGAATCGGCAGGAAGTCATTTCTATCGATTCGGTATTTCACTCTTTCCTGTTGGACACAGAAAGAGATACAAATTATTTAATCCGTATTTAATGTTTATAATGAATGTTATGTTTTTATTGCGTTCAGTGTATTGCTTGTTAGTCAACGATATCGACGCCAAAAATCTCATGTATTTCGGAGATTATTCTTCACTTATGAATCTGAGACTTCATTTTAATGCTTTATATGGTTTATTTTGTTTGCTGGGAATCATAATTCAATTATTGAATTTTAAAGACTATTATTGTAAAACAGATCCGATATATATGCGTCCGTTTAAATTACTATCGGGTACGGCTTTACCAAAAGAGTTGGGTTTAACAGATGAGAAACAAATTTTCAAATTTATACATATCTCTAAAAAAGCGCTCAAAATATCGAAAATTAATTTGCTTATAAGTTATTTTGGGTGTTTATTATTGCCATTTATATCATTTGTCTTTAATTATAGTATTAAAAATTTAATAATTTATGGAATTCCGTGGAGTATTATGTGGGGTCTAAATGGTTCATTCTTATGTATTTTATTTATTTACCATATCTGCTATTTTTATATTATATGCATTTATATCAAACTTAAACTTAAACACATTCATAATGTAATTCAATCATCATTTGCTAAAAATTTCAGCCAATTTCACATTCAAAATGAAATTAAACTGTTATATTCAATATACAGAGAAATCGCCGAATTCAACACTAATTATTGGTCGAAATATATATTTTATAATTTATTATTATTTCAGATTGCGCTCGATTTACTCATTTATAGTATTATCTATGGTAATATAAT
>JAQIYA010000786.1:0-16805 GCA_034699355.1 Microtritia minima
CAATACTACACCAGTACTGCATTACACACTCCATTGTGTCGTGCACTCCATTATCCAAAGATATACAGATCTGTACATATCTATATCATTACCACATTTGGTTAGTGACGGTCAATATATGCTTAATTACGGTTCATATGTGGTCCATAAATATTTTTCACTTTTCGTTTTTATTCAATATTTTGTGCGCAACTTTTAAGAAATTAAGTTATTATAACTTTTATATCGATTAACTGATTTCATTGATAACTCAATTCAATAATTATCACATATTTGTAATTTAAAATAGTAATTATAAATTTTCTAATCTTTTAAATTTTTCTAATACTATTTACTCCAAAAGATTATGTAATTTTTGCACTAAAATTTTAAACTACGATTATTTGTATTTATTCATTTTGATATAATATGACAAATAATATTAAGACAATTATTACATTATAAAATAATTAATCTCTTCCTATATTGTGAGTAACAATTGGGGCGTCGATTCTGTACAATTGTTGAGCTAAATTAAAATATCCATCATATCTATAATTAAAGTTCAAAATCAATTACATATTGAACTCTTTATTATTTAATATTTAAAAATAGACAGCACTCAATTAAGATAATAAAAATACTTACTCCACATCATCGGGAGTGGTGTCATAATGATAATGACCACCCTCTGCGTGATCGCTAAAACAATGAGTGTGTTCCTGTCTCAGGTCTAATCCCGGATCAAACGAGTGAAATACGCTTAAGCAGATCAGAGGAGATTTGATGTTGAAAAATCGTAGCCAACCGTTAACATCATCATCCGATAATAATGGTGTCTTTGAAAAATCGGGCATTACATGCAGTTTGGCTCTTCCAGACTTGATAAGAAAAACTCCGCCAACACTGACCGTTCTCTGATCGTAATATTGACGCAACACTTTTTGCATACTCGTTACAAAATTTTCAGATCCAATTCTTTTTTTCACATTTACTCTCAAAACTTTTCCGGGCTTTCCTTCACAGGCAAACAAATTGGCCATTAATCCAAATTCAATGCTATTAAGTTTATCGCAATAAGATTCACCATTGCTTACAATCTATTAAAATGCAATTGTTTTAAAATCTTAAATACTCTAAAAAAATTTTATAAATATATAAAATCATAATCAATGGATTATAATTATATTGTTTAAAACATATTTATTTTGATTTACAAATATTGCATCCAATTTCAAACTAATCAACTTTAATAATAATCCCCAAACTCTATATCACGTTCATGTTTATAAAGGTCTTTACTGTATTTAAACGCAAAAGTGGTAAAAATGAGATCACTGTTTTTATGTTTCGTAAACTATTTTTGCCGATTACTAATATTAGAAAAATTCGATCAAAAATGTTATTAAACTCATTGTTTAAGATATTTCATAACAAATATTATTAATAATAGAATAATCCATTAATAAGTCTTTGTTTTTACAAAGAATTATTTAAAAACTTTATAGGAAAGTAGAGTTCACACTGAAGTGGAATATGGAGAACTGCCTTCAACTTCAATATAAAACTTTTATATAAACGACGTTTATTTGCATTATATTTATTGCAGAGAATTAAAAATTTAATTGAATTTTTAAAATAGACAAAGAAGAAAATACATTATTCATATAAAAATTGATTTAATAATACAGAGTTTATCAGAGCATATTAATGAAAAGAAATCTTCATTCATATACAATATGCAGTTAAATGAATTTGTAAATTTTATAAGAAATTTTTTTTTATTAATATTATTTATTAAGTTTCCATTTAAGATATAAAACAAAGATATGATTTGTAAAGATTTGTAAGAATTTTATCGCATTCAAGTTGTCTTAACATTCTTTTCAATTGGAATATAAGATTAATTGCGAAATTTATTATTATAAATTAAACTTAGCTCAAAATATTAGTTGTTAACTCGAAAATATGCCCCAAAACGAAATATTAATTAAATTGAAATACCATTAATAAACCATTTATCTGCAATATAAGTCATAATTAAAATTACATATTACTCGTACCTTTGCGTAATGCGTTTGATTATTAGTGATGAGTTGTTCATTGGAATGACTCGAAAACGAAATGTTGGGCATGAGTTCGGCGTTGGAGCCCAACACGTGAGACGGTGCCGCTCCCGCGCCGATCAGACACGCATTGTCCTCCATATCCAAAATTGCCGAAATGTCTCGAAATGAATATATCTTCTCCGTTTGAGGCGTGGGCACCAAATAAGGTGGTCCGCCGACATCGGCTATCTTTTCGTTACCGCAAAGACCCGTTTGCGCCAAATAGAAAGGCTCTCTTTGCAAATCAGGGCATTCAACCACTGATACGTTGACTTCTTCAAAGTAATCGACGAGACCTCTTCCAAGAATGTCACTCACTTCGTCCAATGATGGCGCGTCTAAAACAACCTTTTTATATGGATATTCTTTCTTGGCTTTACATTCGTTTGATTCACTCATTTTGGCAAATAATGTTAAACTCTAAATATCTTTTCGTTAGTAAACAATCTTCGCTTAATATATGTTAATTGAATTCCTCTTCGCTGAATTAGTTTACTGTGAAAATTATAAAAAAAACTATAAATTTATTTATAAATCTAAACATTTAATATCAATATAATAAAAAATATTTGAAACCCACGCCTACCGAGTGAAGATCAAGTTCCCATAATATTATAAACTTACATAAAATATTTTCAATGGGAAAACTTGTTTACAATTTGTGACTCTTATCTCATTCACAGCACTGTGAATCCTCGATTATATAACTTTAATAAATTAATATGCGATATAATAATGTTGTTTCCCAAACAAATTTTTATAAGCAATTAAGACAAAATTATGTATTAAAAACAAAATAAAAAATTATTTTAATTAATCAGTTTTTATTACAGGTTTTATAAAATACAAGCGATATATTAATTTTTCTTTAATATTACATATAAAATTTAATAACAAGTAGTGTCTATACCTCACTATAACGAGTATTAACAAAATAAATGAATGTATACATTGAATTCATAAAATCTAAAAATTAATCAACTTTTTGAGAAAAATATTTATCAATTTATCAGCTTTTATACATTAAACATTCACGATTATCTTATTTTTAAAACTACCATATAATAACATATGCGCTGTTTTGCTCATATAAATTACATAATTACAAAAAATTGACTCAAATAACACGATTATAATTTATTTCGAAAATTTATAAAACGATAAATTATTGATAAGCAATAATTTATTTGTTTTAGAATATTTAAAAACATATTCATGTTAAACATACAACGTGTGAATCAAATTAAACACAATAACTAATTCAGATCTAAATCTCAGTCAAATCTTTAGTAAACAAAAAAAATTAAAAAATTGTTTACAATTTGGTAAAAATTTTAATAATAAAATGTTAAACATAGGAATATAAATGTTTTCATTGATAATTAGTTTTTATGTGATAATTTAAGTGATAAGAGGATTATAAACCGCTGGACGGATTCAAACCAAGTTTCTTCATTTGAACGGCGACGTCAAATAGATAATCATAGCATTCGCACATAGTTTTCGCGTTTTGCCAACTCTTTCCCCACACGTAAACGCCGTGCCGTCGAACTAATACGGCATTAGTGTTCGGATAGCCATGTATGGCATCAATCAAACTGTCGGTCAAATTGCACTCAAACGGCGTATTCTCGATAATCGGCACAACAAGCGAGTCGTCATATCGATGGCTCTCATTAGTGGAACCCTTCTTAATGCCTTTAATCATCTCCTGATGGCTTATGACGAACTCGTTACCAGTGGTGATGAGTGAGGCCAACACCGCATTAACGGAGTGCGAGTGAATCACTGCGCCGGCGTTTCGCAGCTGTTGGAGAGGCCATCAAATCAATGCCATTCATGCCAATCCATGTAACGCTCCATACCTTATAAGCGGCCATAAACAGAGGCGTACACTCACTCATCTTCAGACTCCTGTACGGCGGCGGACCTGAGATGAGCTTCTCATTCATGTCCACAACGAAGATGTCTTCCCTCTGAATCCTCTCCTTCTGGACGCCTGACGGCGCCAAATAGATGTGTTGGCCGTCGACCGACCTGATCGACATGCCGCCACCCGTACCGCTAACCCAACCCAACTCGTAAAACTGCTTACAGAGACTTACGATCAGATCGGGCGCAGTGTTGTCCGTCATCTCTGTGCCACTCGTCGCAGACATCGCTGACTATCAATTCAATTCAATCACGTATTTCACTATTAACTTAAATACAACTAACACTCTATAACTTATAGACTATAAGTATTGATAAATGTTTCGCTTGTTTGGCCACAGAGAGCGTTATGTGCTTTTAATAATTAAGTTCAAGTTTAAGCTGAACTTGAGCTTGACTTACATTAAGCTTGCATTGAGTTATGGCTAATAAAGTCTTACGATCTCAGTTCCAGAATCAGACTCCAGACTCGGAAGACCAGAGTCTGGAGTAGAGGTAGAAATGAAACTTTTTTATAATTTATACAAAACGAGACGATAATTATTATAAATTTTAACAATTGAAACGAAATGAAATTTATTATGAAACGTATTAATAATGTTAATGTAAATCATGAACCATTCAAGTTAAAGGTCTATGCATAATATCTCATTTGGTAAATCTTTTTGTAAACACAATGATTATTAATTATTTTAAAAATTGATTCAATTGTGTTGTTAAAATGTAAAAATTCTTGTAATTTGTTTGATAATGAAATTTACAAATTTACTCTATGAAATTTATATGAAAATTATGAATCTTAATAGAGTTGATTTATTTGGACACACCAATTGTATACTTTAAAAAAACTATAATAATTTCGAATATTAAAGAATTTTTGATTACATTTGATTGTATTTGTGTAATTTTATAAATTAACATTTATAAAAGTTGTGAAAAATAATATCAAACATAAACTTATACATGTATGCATAAATTATTTGATTTTATATTTAAAAATAGGTTTGTAAATCATTTGTTCATTGAATAATTATTAAACTCAAATACAATACATGTTACGTGTATTTGCATAAATATTATATACTATAAATTTTAGTTCTTATAAGTAAGTCTAACAAATGGAGACAAATTGTAAAAATGAAATAAATTAATTTTATTGCTTTCTATACATGTATTGAAATTCTCTATTTAATCAGTAAATAAATTTTAATATGCAGTTGATTATTATTCTTTAGATTAATATCAGTAAATGAGATATCCGGACTAAATACTAGAGTTAATCGGGTGGAAACTTAGCACCTAAAGGTCAATTACGTTAATAATTCCGGTATTAAAATATTTAGTAATATTAACTTAATAAAGAATACTACTTTAATTATATTTTTAAAAACTTAAATAAACAAATAGAATTTATGAATCATTTTTTACAATTCAAACAATTTGCGCAAATGATTCATTAGAAATATGCTGTGTCTCAATAAATAGTTTTAAGGAGAAATGTGAGCCCACCCCCCCTCGCATGAGGCAACGAAGCAAAAGTGTGATCAAATAGTACCCCTTTTAGGTACAATATTTTGATGGCAAACATGTCGATTAAGTCGGACAAGTTGACCACTATTATCCGCCAAATTCATGTCTATAGTAAGCTAATAGTAAGGTATTGTAAATTTATACGCATACATATTTATAAACATGAAAATATAGCCCTTAAGGTTCTAAAAGGAAAAAGAGCAGGAAGGAGGGATTGAGGTGTGCGCACCGGTTTGTCGTAAGTGGTTATAAGCGACCAAATGGTATAAAATGTTTGGGTCAGGTGCCAGTGATCATGCCTGCGAGAAAATATCTTAAAAGTTGATGCAGCAGATCAACGACTATTAGACTGTTTCGTATCGTTCAGCGTGTGTCGTGTTGTGTTCAGTTTTTCTCCATCGCTTCTTCACTTCGAATAGAGACCAAAGAGAGACGTTTAAGAAACCGTTAACGAGAGACCGTAAACTGGGTTAACGTCAAGTTTTTCTTAACAATGATTTGGCTGCGCTCCGTGTGCTTCGCTTCAATTATATTGGTAAGCGATTTTCTCATCTTTTTATAATATTTTGCCAACTTTTCCAAAACATTTTTGTTGCTATAATTTTTTTTATTTTTCTATACATTTGCCTAAATATGCATGTTTTTTATTAATCAGAATTTTATAATATCAAAATAAACGGAGCAAAACTTAAAACTCCTTTCAGGCGAATCAACATAAATGATAAAAAAATTTAATTATTCAATAAAAACATTTAATTAATTACTTAATTAAGAATTACATTAGAAATGGAAATAATTTTAATTAATTTATGAAATATATCGAAATGTATTACAATGTAATCCCAGGGTTGTCGTAATTTGGGAAGAGATGTGCCCTAATTCGGGAGGGAATCAGGAGGTTATGGCTTGATTGGGCAAATAATTAAAACGCATATACTAGTATTATTTAATTATGGATAAATAGCAATATTTAATTCATAGTTAATTCATAACAATTATAATTAATACAATTATTATTGATTATTCAGTAAAACGCAAGCGATTACGGATAAAATATTCTCTAGCATTGAAAAGATATTTCAAGTTTAACACATAAAAGTGGAGCATATGTTGTTGGAATGCGATTATCAAATTCGTTACTTTTATCTGCAAATTTTTAGGATTTTTTTGTGAAGATTTTTTGAAGTTTAAGTAAAACATTTCCAGTCAGTGTGTTAGAAGCTGAACTAAATTTAGTTGTTCTTCAACAGTAAAATCCAAATTCCTGTAGTTTTAGAATTAATAATGGGGAACATCTTTATATTTATTAATATTATATAGTTTATCTTAAATGGTTATATTGACAATTAATTTTTTAGTTTGAATTATAACTTGTGATTTATTTTTCAATAAAATAACAAAATGATAAACTTTAACATAATTTTTTTAAAATATTTATTACAAAATTTCAGTAATAACTCTATAAACACGCAAAATCGGGCAAAATTTTGATAAAACATGAAAATCGATAACTTTCCTAAAATAGTGCCAATTCTGGGAATTTCAAGAACATTTAAATTTGGCAATTGATTTATTTATAGACGATTAGTTAAACTGATATCGATTCCCGCCGTTATCTTGTAAAACAAAAATTCGGTAATTCTCTAATTACGACAGCCATAAATGATGGTTGATATCTAAATCATTCTTAATGCGAATACAAAATATGATTATTATTAGGTTTGATAGTTGAATGTCTAGTTGAATGGATTGTTTACATGCATGCACGTAATGACAGGTGCCAACTGGTACTTCATTCACCTGCTCCTACTGCCTCCGATACACTGCCTCGAGCGTCATTCTCACCGCTATGTTATGCTATGTTATGCTATGCTATGTTGGGATTGTTAGGTCGATGCAGTCCAACTTTTTTATACCCACTACGCTCCTCCTCGTTGACCGAATGCCGAAAGGGATGTTTTCGGAGGGATGTATTGACTTGTATTGACTTCCTGTTCTATAGTGGAGAATGCAGTCTCAGTGCAGTCTCAATAGTGCATCGCGAATATAACTTCTAACATGTTATGAATGCAATAAATACCATTGATTTTCAAACTCAAAATTGTTGCTTTGAAATTCAATCACGTTTTAATATGTAATTATTATGGTATTTAAAGCTCTTTTACCATTAGTTATATTGAATCGAAATCACAATTAATCAAAACACAACTAATATTTTCCGTGACATACTATAAATCTTATTTTCCCTCGACTTATATTTAATCCAATTTACAATTGCAATGATTTCTAATCCCTATTATTTTCAAACATAGAATTAAGCAAATGTTAGCATAGGTTGTATACGTGTTTGTGTTTGACTGTACAGCAATTGATGCAATTGTTGAAGAGTGTAAATATGCTAAATATACTAAATATGAGTTAATGCCGATAAGTAACACGTGCAGCAATTATGACCTTTAGGCTGCAAATATAGCAACACTTGTCTCATTGTCTCAATTGTTACTTTTAATACTACTCGAAGTCGGCTGAAAGTACTGACAACAGTAGCCCAGAAACGTTGATCGCATGCTCACTAAATAATATTTTACTCGTAATAGTTTGCGTTATCGAGTGAAGAGGGTCACGAAAATCTGGATGGAAACAATCAGGCGGACAAAATTGGAGCATCACTTGATGCACATCCTGATGATGATTTACTAAAAGCAGAAAGTCAAGATGCCATTGAACATAAAATATATCCACAACATCAGGTCGGCTCTTAAGCGTGATTATAGCTATGACTTGTTTGTATTGGGTTGGATGATAAGAATGCGGAATGAATGGAATGGATATTAATGAATGCTCGCTCTGAGCTGATTATAATCTAATTATGATTTTATAAACACATTTTGCTCAAATATTTACTTAATTTTACTTTTAATCATTACAGAATATGATTATCTAAAATGTTATCTAAATGATTCTCCATTTAATCTGCCTTTTATAATCTAATTTCTTTGAATATTAACAATTAATTTTAGATTAATCTTAAGTTTAGTATAATAATAATTATTCTAATTATTATAGACACAACTTTGGGAATTGTGAGAATTTTTTATGAGTTTTGTTATATTAATTAAGTCTTTAATTTTTAGATTTGTGATTCACAATTTTTTAAAATTATAATAAATGAATTTCAATAATATTATTTAATTATCCGCTTTAGAATACAGTTAGTACTGGGTTTAGTCATCCCGGATTTAAGTAATTCCCGGATTTAAGTAACAGAAATTTTTGTCCAAATTAAAACTCTATTCTTCAAATGTTAAAAATTTTGATTTAGGCAAATCAAATTTAGGCAAAATTATGGTTTAGGCAACGAAATTTTCTTATAACTTCCATAGAACTATTTCGATTTAAGCAAATATGAATAATATTTCTTTGCAAACAGATGAAACAAATAAAACTGTATTTACTTTATGCTGAACGACACAAATTCTATTTTAGACCCTTAATTAATTATTATTAATTGTTGCCAAATTTAGAATCAATTACTAAATGATATGAGTTTAGAATATTCAAATTAAGTGGAATATGTAAATTATTGTAACGTAAATACATCTCAAGAAATGTTAATAATCCTTTCAAATGATATTTCTCATATCAGTTCTGATAGCAACTCAGAAATTGAAAATATTTCCGAATCCAAAAAACTCGGGATAATATTTTGATTAATGTTTCTCAAATTTTTTATGCAATTTCTACACTTTGTAAGTATCAGTTTGAAAATATGGAAATTGGACATAAAGTTATTAATAATTTTGAAAAATTAGTTTACGAAGACAAAACTAAAAATAGCAAATATCTAAAATTACTTAGTTTTCTCAATATCTATGTAATTGAATTAATTTATTTTTAATAATTTTAAATAAATATAAGCATTAATCAATTTTGTAAACAAGTTCGGATTTTAAGCTAATGTTGATATAGGCAAAGCAATTTCAATGCCTAAACCGAGTCTAACCTTACAATTTGCTTATTTTACATGTATACAAATTTGTCAACATATTTCGACTTTAATCTTAATGGCATCTAAATATCTTAAATTAGCTGGTATTTTAGTAGAAACTTGTCTTTCTTTTTAAGTATAGATAAGGTTAAACTAAGAATGGTTACAAATATTTTTCAAAAATTCCCACAAAGAATTTTAATATATTGATACATAATTCATATCCAATTTAGAAAATATTTCAATTTGAATAAATTGTAGAAACTAAAATATTTTTAAAAGGATGATCTTTTTTCTATTAATGCTTTAAAAAGTCTGAGCTTAGAGTCAACAGATACTTACAGTAAAATTTTACTGTAAAATAAATTCAGATTTCTGATAAATTTATGTTTTATAAACTTTGAGAGTTTATAAATTATTTAATATAAGTAAATAAAGTTTTTATATTTATATTTTATTTTCAAAACTGTCAATAAAATTTAAAATTTAACTGTCAAAATATTTGAGTTTAGATTAATAATCTGCAAACAAATTATGATTTTAACCCCTATTTTGAATTTAACTATTTTTAATAAAGCAATTTAGCGTTAAATGTACAAATATTGAGTTAAATAGGTTATAATAGTTTGTATAAACTTGAAAAAATTTAGGACAACTTATAATAGTTTATTTGCATTATATATATTTAAATAATCATTTTGCATACTCTTCACATGTTGACATTAGTTTATAAATTTTATATTAAAAATTTTATAGAAAAATTTCTGAGATAATGAATTTTATGAATTTTGATAATTTTATAAATCTAGTTTATAAATATTGTTAATAATTTTTTTCGAAGTCATATATTTTCCATATCTTTTTAAGTAATAATAATAATAATAATAATAATAATTTATAAGTAACTAAATATATTAATATAAGCACAAAGAATTTTATTATAGAATCAAATACCTATTGATCTGTTTGGAGAATATATTTTTAAATCTTGATTTACAGAACCAGAAACAGGTTTGGTCTATACATCATAGTATCAGAGTTTATATAATTATTATTAAACACCCAAATTAATTTGAGCAAATAAATTTCAAATTATTTAGTATTTAGAATTTATAGCTAGTATTTAAAGAGTGCATTGTTTGTCAAATATAATAATATGCGAAATATTTGTTTATTTAAGGGTCCTTATGATACGGTAGTACAAAGTGGTGTCGTACCACCAAATTTGCATAACTATTTGCATCAAAGCGGTTCTTCAAAACACGATGGAATTGCAATTCCTATTCCCGTTCCGTTACCATTGCCGGGAAGACAGGGACAGATTATTTTGCCAAATGGTCCACAAAAAGGACCACACGTTGGAATGCAAGGCTTTGGCGGAATAGCATCGCCACCACAGCCTGTATATCCTGGAGCTTCGCTGCCTAAACAAAGTGGTTATCCAGTCGAAAATAATTACGTTGAGTACGGTCCTGACACTCAACCGTCTCATCAAATTCAGGGTAATTTTATTTATAAACGCAAAATTTGTTATAAGTTATAACATTTGCGACAATTTTTGAAAAGCAGGACAAAATCCTCTATCGAGCGATCCGTGGCCACTGCCAGTGCCAGAAATGCCGAAAATTGTTCACTTGGATGTGAAATGCGAGAAAAACTTAATGAAAATCGCCATCGAATTTGACAAACCATTTAATGGAATCATATTTAGTAAAGGACACTACAGTTACGGCAATTGCGTTCACTTGCCGTCGGGTTCGGGAAGAAATAGCGTGTTCTTCGACATCTCGATCAACAGCTGCGGCACGACTGGCAACACTCAGAACGGACTCTATGGCTATGGCTCGCAAAGCGGAAGCGGAACCTTCTTCGAGAACACGATTGTGATCCAGTACGACGCACAGGTGCAGGAGGTGTGGGATCAGGCGAGGAAGTTGAGGTGCACGTGGCACGACCAGTATGAGAAGGCGGTCACGTTCAGGCCGTTCCCGGTGGACATGCTCGACGTGGTGCGAGCAGACTTCGCCGGCGACAACGTCGGCTGTTGGATGCAGATCCAGGTGGGAAAGGGGCCGTGGGCTAGCGAGGTGGCAGGCATTGTCAAGATCGGACAGACCATGACCATGGTGTTGGCCATCAAGGACGAGGAGAACAAGTTCGACATGTTGGTGCGCAACTGCATCGCTCACGACGGCAAACGCGCGCCCATCGAGTTGGTCGACAGCATCGGTTGCATCGTTCGCCCCAAACTGATGAGTCGCTTCACCAAAATCAAGAACTTCGGTTCGAGCGCCAGTGTCTTGTCTTACGCACACTTTCAAGCATTCAAATTCCCGGACTCGATGGAAGTGCACTTTCAGTGCACAATCCAAATATGCAGATATCAATGTCCCGAACAATGCACTCAACAACAGGGACCGCCGATCGAGACCATCCATCTCGACAGTGGTTTCGCCCAACAGTACCATTCTGTAGGCAAACCGAGAGAAGAACGCGATGTCGGCAAACAAGAGGACAGCACTTTATATAAGATTGACTCAACACAAGTCGGCCTAAATAGGATCATACAAGTGGTATCTGCAGGTGATTTGTCATTTGCTCTTCAGCCCAACGAAACACTTCCAGTTTTCTCTGAACAACGAGTAGAAACTGACGTCATATGCATGTCAATGATTAGCTTAACCGCTTCATTAGTAATACTTATTGTAATTCTTTTAGTTTCATCTATTTTTTCCATATTCCTATGTCTAAGGCAAAGGTCATTAGAATCGAGTAAAAAATTGGTGAATAACGCCATATCGCTCTCTTACGATATGCGAACCCTTTCCAAAAAGTCTCCACACGTACAAATAAATAAGCGCTAAATTTCATCAGAACTCATCTCACAATTGTCAGCCAGTTTTCATTACTTTCAAATCCGAGTTGTCGTCATTCTATTCATTTTTTAAGCTCAAAGTCACAATTTCATCTGTTTTTAGAAAAAAAATATATTAGACAACAAAAGCAGTCAGAAAAAAATATTATCATTTAAAATATTTAATTTAAGTTATTCTTATAATATTGTTTTATAAGCAATAATACTCATAACAATTGACATAGAAATCGTGTTTAGCGGTACATCGATAGTATGCAACATTTGCAGTATCCTTTGGTTATAGAAATTTATAATTAGTTGACGCTCGTTACTAGACTGTTGGCCATACACATCTTATTTAACCTCACTTTGAATAGTTTGTTTTGAAACCATACCTAAATTCTTTCTTATAAACTACTTAAATATGTTAAGAAAGTTGTTTTAATGCGTTGTAAATATTTTTAGGCATTAAGTATGTAAGTTAATGTATTGCCTGTTGTTATGAATTGTATGATAATTTTTTTTGAATACCAGAGATAATGATTTATTGTTAATGACAGTAAAAATTTTAAAATCTATAAAAATAGGTTAATTGAAATTCTAGATGCTCTTTAAACTTGATTTATAATTATTGTTCCACTAAACTTATTACATGAATTAAAATAAGTACTTACAAACTTGATTATCTAAAAGAATTTATGCATTTTAATTTTTATCAATAGGATTAAAATTGTTTTATAATATTTCATTATTTATTGAAATCGTGCTTATTATAAATCTTATTAATATAAGAGGCTATTAAACCATAACGATGTTAATAAGTAGCACTTAATACTTTAATTCTGCCAAAAACTCAAATATTAGACAAATTAATGTTCAATCGAGTTGTTTATGATGTTTTGAATGAAGCATTTTAAATTATTTATATAATACTAAATGTAACGCATTTCTAATTAGAGTGCAATAATATTATTTCATATATTTTGTTCTGTCATTTAATTCTGTCACCCTATAATTTAATCTAGATTGATAAATAAATTAAAAATCAAATTTTAAATTATTAAACCATATAATGTCTTGAAAACAATTCAAGTAAAGTTTCTTTATATAACAATAATGTTATAATCAATAGGGATTAATTCAAAATTCAGAAAATAATATGGTGAACGAGTTGTTTAAGCTTACAGTATTTGAACAATACATTATTTTAATCATATGAACTTTGTAAATATACTTAATTATTAAATTTTTGAAAAACTTGAAACATAATTAGATTTTGCTTAAAATTTACAGTCTCAGCTATACATTGTCTTATTTTGCAAACATTAAAAATATTGTCAAACAAAAAATCACTTTTATCATTTGTTTAGATATTATGGAAAAGTGATTATTTTTATAAAAACTTAACCGATTGATGATTAGAAAATTTAGAAAATTAAAAATACGCATTTTTCGTATTTTATTTGAACTTATATGATAATAAACCTTTATTATTATTAAAGACATTAATTTAATTTCATCAATTATAATATTTTTTGTTAAAACAAAATATAATATTGAAAAAACTTGAAATAAGTTAATAATTTTCGAGCATAATTTTAATTGAGACTAAAATTCATAGATTGCGTATGAGATTAGCGTGATATCATGCAATACAAAGTTTATATGGTCTTTATAAAACTTGTAAACGTATTTTTAAATTAATAATATAAGCAGGATATCGTAAAGTATTTTATATATAATAATAATAATTTTACTGAATCAGTTGCTCTTATATATCCTTAGGATACTCTTAAATATTTTTAAAATATATCCTAAAGTGATTTTAATACTAAATTCATTTTCTCAAATTTTTATAACTTTTAAGTATAATGGAAATTTTATTCAAATTACTATTTTACTTCTATCATTAAATAATTATTACATTGCATACTAGACTAGTTTTAATTTTTATTATAGTAACTTAAGTCTTTAATTAAACGGAGAAGCATGATATTATAAAATGTTTAAATCCACAATAAACTGAGCAATTTTATCAATTTTAAAAAATCAACATTTAAACAGTAAAATGGACTTTAATGATCTTAAAAGTAACTTATGATAAGCGAAATGCAAATTAAATAATACATGAAACGTAAGTAGAATTTTCTTGCATGTAAATTAAACATTAAATCCTTTTCGTGTTTTTATACTCGTAATTTGGCTTTATTTAAACTTCTATGTTACACGAGTACTTTTAAATTTTTAGCTGTTTAAACAACAATTGTTACAGAAATTTTATGAAGTTTTTAAAAAATATTATTTCTTTAATAACTAATTCCCAATTCCTAATTTTCCCAATGTCTTCGCCAATTTAACAAAATTTTTCTTTTCATAAATTTAATTTCAATCTCTCTCTCTCTCTCTCTCTCTCTCTCTACATTTCTTATCTATCGTTTCTTTAAATTAACGTTTTAAATTTATTAACAATTAATTTTTACAACGGCTAACGTTTATTCAAATTTAAAAAATAATGTAACATTGTTGATATTTAATTCAACAATTAAAAATATCATTGGTGGCGCACAAATACTGTTTATCTTATATGTTATTTTTCATCAATAATAAAGATTTATTTTTATCAATAAAAGAGATTTCTAAACAATATAATTTATTTTGCTTTTTCAACAAAATATTAATTTTTTAAAGATTTATCTTGTTTGTGATTTATGTCACTTGTTTGTGTATAATTTTATACATTTTTACTTTATTGTTCAACTTTATGTGTGAGCTCGTAATAATTATTTAAAATATCATCATTTATTAATATTTTAAAAACTTTATTTAAACTTTGAATATAAAATACATTAAATTTACAAATATTTTCAAAATAATAAAGCTTTAATATTATAATTTATAATGAATAAGTTTTATTAAAAATAAATATTATAATAACTTCATTAATAATTAATTATAAACAATCTTTTCATATTAAATATACAATAGTTTAGAAATTATTTCAAATAATTTACGTGATAAATATGAATTAAATGATTAAACTTAAATCAGTTTATTCTGATTTATACTTAAGTTTATCAATTTACTGGTCATGAAATAAATAATAAATGGATTACATAGAGCTAATATAGAGCGGTCACGTCAACTGGTTTAGTGGTCAAACCATTTGCAAGATTATCATCACTTTCCCTGACAATGGTGTTGTTTCTTCCCGGACACGTCGATCTATCGCTTAATTGTATACCCGAGCGACTGATTTTAAATCGATCTAAAGTTTCGTAGATATTCTGTCGCGTAGGGTTTGAAAGTTTGCCATCGCGTGATAATAGCCATACATATTCTGCGAGAGAGTACAATGAAATGATATCAATGCTGTAAATAAACTAAATTAATATCTCCATAATTACCGGTATGAAAAACGCCAGCGAGAAGACTGTTTGTGCACGAATACACGACTGCATACTCGTCATAATCGGTGTCGATAATTGTTGAGTACGTGCCTTGAAATGGTACACCAAAGCCGTATCTAACACTGAAAGAACCAGGTTTGGCAGCGTCTTGTAATAATCCGTCGCCGTTTATATTTAGAGGTAGTCCAGCTCTATAACAAAATTAATGCAATTTGTTAATTGGGATACAATGAGTTCAAACATCACTTTAACATACAATGAGACGCCGCCGACGACTACATTAATACTGCCATCAGTATCAGCTGTAAATTTATGAATACAATTATTATTAGATTTGATGAAACTCACTTAATTTTGAAAAGCTAACCCGAATAGTCGACATGCATGCATCTCATTACAAGATCAAAAATGGAGGGTGACTTTTCAACTTCAATCCAGTGACCAAAAAACTATTAAAATCAAAGTTAAAGTAATAATCAAATATAGCTCTTCATAATCGATGCGAATTACTCTGTTTTTGTCGAAGTTTTCGTGAGGCTTAACGACAGGACATGGACCCGAACCAAAGCGCTGACAAATCGCGACTTTTACGAAAAAAACTATACAGATTGTAATGGAAAAACTAAAAAATCTCATTATTAAGTAAAACTATCTCAAAACTCTTTTTTATAATAATAAAGACAAAATCACTCGAAGTTAAATCGAAAATCATATGAGTGTGAATTTTGAATGGAGCGCTGTTTTATATGGTCGTCAAGAGCCGATTTGTAACTTACTTTTTTTAAGCTCGACATTCAAGTCACGAAAGAGGACACCAAAACTTCGCCACTATAACAGGTCAGACTTGCGAAGTGGCAATAGGATGCTGTTAATCATTGCATCTCTTTATGCAGATTACACTGAAGTACATGAATGTAATGAATTTTTTCGAAGATTATTTGATTCATATTTTTCCAAAATCCGGGAAAATAATAGTGGATGGAGATGACAGTCAAGGTCACCGCCGA
>JAQIYA010000787.1:0-16804 GCA_034699355.1 Microtritia minima
TTATTAAACTAATTAAAACTGACAGTTAATAACGACCTAATCTTGTTTATGTTATTAAATTTAATTTACAAATTTATTTATTAGTAAAAAATTTGGATGAAAATCAATAATTTTTTAAAGAACACATAAAAATATCACTACAAAATTTTTAAGCCATAAAATTTTTTGATTTTAAAATTGTTGAAAACAATTTTCTTTACAACTCTTTATATTAAATTTTATATTTATTATTTGTTTTGAATTATATAATAAGAGCATGCATGAAAAATAAAATGGAAATATATAATAGCTTGTTTTATTTTTTAAACATTTATATCGAGTTTAAAGAAAAGGAAAACATTTTAATTAAAATAAAATACTCGTTTATTACGAAACGAATTGAAAATTTTATATATTGCGTAATTCAATAAAAATAATATAAAGATTTATTATTACTATATACCGTATTTACCCGTTTGAATCGACATGAGGTATAAAGTGAGCTTAGGGATGGTGTCAGCATAAATGAGTATAAGTAGAGATAAAATACGAATAGCTGATACTCAAGAAGATGATGAAAATAATGAATATAACAAAACGTTTGGATAAAAAAATTTTATTTTGTAGTTATTTAATTTTTTTGTAGTACAAATTATATTTTATTTGTGTTTTGTATAATGGAATTTTCAATAGATTAAATGTGTAGCTATACAGATATATATATATATATATATATATATATATAATACAAAAATTATCATTCATTATTATTAACTTGGATTTTTTTAATTAAAAGCTTTCATTTATATCTGTTTTGCGGTAAATTTTATAAATGCAAATTTTTAAAAAATGATTAAAATTTATTTCAATTTGTTTAAATGTCACTTTATGCTCGGAAATACGGTATATTTAGTTTTACATGGCTTCACATTTATAAAATTTTCAATTTAATTAATTATAAAATTTTACATCGATTTTCTAAAATTTTTAAAAGCATTAACTTCTAAACTTTTAATATTTCTTTTTTTTTGTTTTGTAAAAATTTAATTTATCGCTTAGTTTTAATTATACAAATCTGCAATAATCGCAACAAATACAGTTTAAATTAAATAATTTCTTATACTTTATTTATTTATACAGTAAAACAATGACATAAAGGAAATTAAGGATCGCTAATGTAAAGTTTGATACTAAATATTAGCTTTAGTCTATATCTGTTACGATTGTAAATTTAATTTGAAACAAACTAAGTTTTTAATTAAATTTTCATTTTGCTGTAAAGCAAATTGATTTACAATTAAATTAAATTAGTTTTAATGGCTTATTATTATAAATGAAGGTTTTTAGTAAACTTAAAACTGTAAGTGCACTATTTTTTGTTACTTATAATAGTCATTAAAAACAAATGTAAAAATATATCGAAAATAAATTCTGCAGACATACGTGTAGACATCAGTAATAAACCATAAATTCAGCATACATTTAAATTAGTAAAATCTAATTTTTTAATTTTTAAACTTTTTCAATATCGTGTGCTTTGAGGCTCTTCTAAATTTATTTAAAATCTTTTTATAAGTATTATTATTTACAATTAACATTAAAATATATAACAAAAGATCTCGTACTAAGTTCAATATATAAACTGCGGAAACTAAACTAAATATTATATTTTATAAATGAAAACACAGTTAATTTACACGAGAAATGAAAATTCTTCAATATTTAATTATTGTACAGAATATTCTTTATACAATATCTATTTAAAGCACACACATATAGCGAAACAAATATTATCTGAAAGTTTAAATTAATCTGTAATTTCAAACTGCAGTCGAGCGGACTCTATTTTGATGAATCGATAGTCAGAATACGCGCCCTGATTGTCGAACCGTTCTCGCGGTGCGGCACTCAATTCGCTGATAAATTGTAACATTTCGGGCGCAAATCTGTGCGGCTGTGCCTGTTGTAGATCTGCCACAAAACCTCTGTACTGAACAAAATCTCGAAATTGATTGACATCGATGTCAGTATCGAACGGTCCTTTCGTAAAGTATGGCCGCTCGAAACGACAGACCTGGCCATCAATACTCCACGGCGTACTCACTTGACACACGTGATAGTAATAGCCATCAGTGACGGTGCCCTCGAGAAGCACAAACACATTCCAGTCGTCGTGATGGCGCTCATATCGAATAGTGGAGTACTTTAAGAGCGAGAAGAGAAACACGAGGTTATTGTGAATGGTGTGAACGCAGTCATTGATGTCGCGGTAGTGCATGATCTGCCGGAACAGACGAGGAGTGCGCGGTGGAGTCCTTCCCAGATCGGCCTGCAATGAGTACCAGTCGAGCAGAATTGCGCGGCTCTCCATATTACTGCTGAAGAATTTCGCCTCTCTGTGGTCCAAACGCCCGATGAAATCGCTGATAAAGAGAGCGTTCACGCCTTCGGGACAGATCACAATCTTGGGCTGGAGTGGCAATCTTTTTAAATATTGATTGTCGTTGTGTTGATAGATGAGAAAGAATATGAATCTTTTGTCGTCGAGCATCGCTCGTCTGTTGGAACCGTCGATAATCGCGAACGTGTAGTCCCGCAGCAGAAACGCCGAACTCAAGCCATTCAGTCTTTGCTCGAATGAGTACATCAGCGCGTCTTTCGAGCATAAATAGCCGATTCGGTCGCTAAAGGATTGATAGTCGATCTCGAAGCGAAGATTGCCCACCAGTTGATTGTCGACAATGTCTCGCGGCTGATCCCAAGTGAGTCGATACTTGTTCGGCGGATACGGTCCGCCGCCATATATGCCCACATATGGGTTAAGAGTGTTTGATATTTCGTACAAACGGAGAATATATCTCATAATCAGACATTTGGCCACTCCGTGGTTGAGATAATAGTTAGTAAAGCGAATCTTTCCCAACCCCTGCTTGACTGTTGTCGAGTACGGTATGTTTGGATAGCCCAACACCATAACCTCTGTCTCCAACTGTTTTATCTTCTCTATTGATGTCTTCTTGTACGCCAAATAATTGCCGTAATCGTAGTGTGCGGTCAATTGTTGTCCAATAGTGTTATTATCCATCGGTTCGTCTCGCGGTCCTATCGTTAACACCGGAAACACTTCTTTGTCGTACGGAATCACTGCGTTATACGCGTGAAAATCCAGACGCGTTGACGCGTTAACATAATTCTTTCCGTTGGAGTTCTGAGTCCACACGAACAGCGACGTCGCATGAATGGTCATATCGTCCACTGCGAGTCTTCTTTGGTCAACATTTGGATTTTCTCCGAGAAGATTAATGGGTCGCTGTTCGGTCTGTTGGCCGACAAACTCTGTCGCGCATCGAATCGCTATCTCATTCGCATTCGATGTGATCGCAACTATCCATTTGTAGTCCGCATAAACAGGAACTGTGAATATTCCGATTGGGTTTCGTCGGATCTGTTGAACCTCTTCCTCCTCATTGAACGGCTCAAACTCTCTCATATCCCTGACATACCCCTCGTCCGCAATATTCTGCTCTCTATGAGCTCTCCTCTGCTGTCTTACTCTCAACAATTGATGTGCATTTCCAACTGACGGCTCATTCAGTCTATTGTCTGCTGCGTTGTCGTCGTCTTCTTCTTGTTCGCCAAACATTCTTCAAATTCGTTTACTATTTTTCGTTATTTATTATTCACTGTTTTGATTCAAATTTGAAAGTCAACCGATATTTATAAAATTTTTAATCATTTAAACGTGTTTTATTGTTATATTGTTTACATTTTATTATTGCTTTTATTTAATTTAATTTAAATACTATATCTTAACCAAATGCCTATTCACCTAAACTGTTAATATTTAATTTGAAACTTATGCAAAACTTTATTTAACTATTTAATTTTATATTACATTTATAACAAAAGTTGTTTAAATATAATTAATAAAATAAATTGTTAAGTGTTAGGTCAGTAAGTTAATAATGACCGAAAATAATGACTATTATTTGAATTTAATTTAAATATCGAAAACAGAATTCTGTGTTCGATTTATTTTGTTTACTTAAAAGAGCTCTCAATTTAAGTTTCACCTCACTATTGTACACATGAAAACAACGCTACGAGAGTGAGAATTGGCATTTCATTGATTGTACCACAAGAAAGAGATTAGTTAAGTGTTAGCCAATCCATCTTATTCTCCAGATATTTCTCCTTCAGTTTACCATTTGTTCGGTTCTCTCCATCATTATCTTAGTGGTATAATAATGCGAGATATAGATGAATCGAGATGTCTTCAGCTTTCTTAATATTGTGTAAAAAAATGTTGCAGTACAGGAATGTACAGGAAATTGTGCATATTTTCGGAAAAGTACGGCAATTGAATATATTTTGATTTGCCAACACTAAGCACACACCGAGAAAATCATTTATTTGATTACGACGTCGGTTGACATTAAAACACGTATTCAAACATTTAACATATCATATTTAAACTGCAGAAAATAAACTAAATATTATATTTCATAAATGAAGACACAGTTTATTTGCACGAGAAATCAAAATTATTTAATATTTAATTATTGTACAGAATATTCTTTATACAATATCTATTTAAAACACACATATATTGAAACAAATTTTATCTGAATGCGTAAATTAATCTGGAATTTCAAACTCCAGTTTAGCGGAATCTATTTTCATGAATCGATAGTCAGTATACGGTCCCTGATTGTCGAACTGGTCTCGCGGTGTAGCACTCAATTGGCGGACAAACTTAACGATTTCGGGCGCATGTTTGTACGGCTCTGCTCGCATGAGATCTGTCACAAAACCATTGTACTGATCAAACCCTCGAAATTCATTGCCATCGATGTCACGCTCGAACGGAGCCTCTCTATCGTATGTGCGCTCGAATCGACAGACGCGCCGCTTAATAATCCATTTCGTACTCAATGAACACATGAGATAGTAATAGCCATCATAGACAGTGCCCTCGAGAAGCACAAACACATTCCACTCGTCGTGATAGCTCTGCTGACGAATAGTGGGGTAGTTTAGGAGCGAGAAGAGAAACACGAGGTTATTGTTGTCAATGGTGTGAACGCAGTCGTTGATGTGGCGGTAGTGCATGATCTGCCGAAACAGGCGAGGAGTGCGCGGTTGAGTTCTTCCCAGATCGGCCTGCAATGAGTACCAGTCGAGCAGAAGTGTGCGGCTCTCGATATTACTGCTGTAGAATTTCGCCGATCGGTGGTCCGCACGTAAAAATAAATCCCCGATAAACAGCGCGTTCACGCCTTCGGCGCAGATCACAATCTTAGGCTGAAGTGCCAATTTTTTTAGATATTGATTGTCGGTGTGCCGATGAATAAGAAAGTATAACAATCCTTCGCTGTCGAGCATCGCTCTTCTGTGGAAACCGTCGACAATCGCGAATGTGTAGTCCTTCAGCAGAAACGTAACACTCCCGACATTCAGTCTTTGCTCGTATGAGTACAACAGCGCGTCTTTCGAGCATAAATAGCCGATTCGCTCACTAAAGTCTTGATTATCGATCTCGAATCGAAGATTGCCCACCACTTGATTGCTAACCAATTGATTGTCTACAATATCTCGCGGCTGATCCCAAGTGGTTCGATACCTGCCCCGCGGATACGGTCCGCCGCCATATATGCCCACATATGGGTTAACAGTGTTTGATATTTCGTACACACGGCTAATATAATTCTTCATAATAAAACATTTGGCCACTTCGTGGTGGAGATAATAGTTAGCAAAGCGAATCTTTCCCAACCCCTGCTTGACTGTTGTCGAGTACGGTATGTTTGGATAGCCCAACACCATAACCTCTGTCTCCAACTGTTTTATCCTCTCTGTTGATGTCTTCTTGTACACCAAATAATTGCCGTAATCGTAGTGTGCGGGCAATTGTTGTCTAATAGTGCTTATCTCCATCGGTTCGTCTTGCGGTCCTATCGTTAACACCGGAAACACTTCTTTGTCGTACGGAATCACTGAGTTATGCGCGCGAAAATCCAGTTTAGTTGACGCGTTTATGTAATTATTTCCGTCGGAGGTCTGTGTCCACACGAACAGTGATGACGCATGAATGGTCACGTCGTTCACTGCGAGTCTTTGTCAACCGATTCGAGGATTTTCTCCGAGAAGATTAATGGGTCGCTGTTCGGTCTGCTGACCGACAAACTCTGTCGCGCATCGAATCGCTATCTCATTCGGATTCGATGTGATCGCAACTATCCATTTGTAGTCACGACAAACAGGAACTGTAAACACTCCGATCGGGTTTCGTCGGATCATCTCCTCTAACGCCTCCCTTTCTCTCTCCTCAACAAACGGCTGAAATTCGCCAAAAGCTTCTGCGATGTCGTCATTGCCTGACATTTTTGAAATATGTTCACTATTTAATGCTTAACTATTAACTGTTTTTATTTTAATCTAAATGTCAACCGATATCTAGAAATTTAATTTTAAATCTTATTTATAAAATGTGTAATTGTTGTGATGAACGAATGATGAACTCTTTTTTTTTGTTTGCGGACACAACAATAAAATGTATTGTTGTGTAAAGCATTTCATAAAATTTTGTAAAAAATATCTTATATAAGTTAACGAAATAATAAAAACCATTATTGTTAACACACACACAGACAGACACACACACAAACACATTCTGAACTGTGAAAATTCCGATCGGGTTTTGTTGGATCTGTTCGACCTCTTCCTCCTCAATGTACTTCAACTTATTGAGAAATTAATTTTAGTTTATACCTCTGCTGTAACCAATCTAAACACGTAAAGAATTTCTTTCATCAGAACAGCAATTTTTTCATAACACTAAACAGTCTTTCAATAAAATCATTGTCACTAAGAATACTCAACCAATACTCTAATAATTTTCAAAAAAAATTTTCTCATAGTTTTTTACTTAACTTTTATGAGAAATAGAGCTCTTTTGAACATTCTTGACAAACAGACTCATATCAAAGCAACATAGACTTCTATATAGTTTCATAAACTTCATAAACCCATATATTACTGTATTTTAGAAAATTTATGGAATTTGATATGAACAAAATTTACCTGACATTCATGATGTAATTGTCTCGTCGTACTCATTGATTTTGGTCGCTAACAATAAATTTTGCAGACATTGTTCGAGACGATTAGCGCGTGTCAGTGTAAACAACAGCTTATATATATTGGAGATGATAGTTGTTTGAGTAATCAAAGCAATTGTTTAGTCAATTATGTCAACATTAAGGGAATCTTTAATGAAAACACTACACCATTATCTAAAAGCCTTACACATAATTTATTAGCAGAATATTGTTTGTTCAAAAATGCTTAGTTTGAAAAGTGTGTCTACACTTTATATTCAAAATTTAAATTATAAATATTGTAAATTTTAGTTTTTTTAGTTTTAAAATTGCTTTTAATATTTTAATGTTAAAATCATGAATAAATTCGCGGCGCGTTTGAAATATTGTTGAAAATATTTTCCAGTAAGAAATTCAATATCAATGAAAACTATTATAGTTTAAAGCATTTTGCAATAATAAACCAGACCTGATCTCACTCATACTCAGTGTTAGCTATTAAAAAAATGATTTATTTTCAGACATTGAAAAATAATCATTTTTTGGAATCAGATTTTTATTTCTCTTTGTTTTGCACAGCTATAACCGTTTTAACGAATTGCCAACTTTTCAAAGTCCATCATCTGTCAAATTAGTGTCGTATAAAAAAATATAAGCTGTCTTTATTTTGCTGGACTCACTTCTCTATTTAAACACGACTTTTATTTGGCTGACGATGGACTTCAGACAAGTCCGCGATATTGATTGAAATGATTTGTCTCCATCTAAAAGAATGTTTACTCTGTTGAGTGTATTTTGTTTCTACAATTTAATGGAATTGTAGAAACTATTCGGTGAGAAATAAATAATAAATAAATTTTAGTCAATAAAATATAGTCCTTATAGTGGTCTTATAACTTAACAGATGACTATATTTACTTACCGTAAATGCGAATTAGTTATAAATTACTAATTTTTCTAGAAATTATATTTCTAGAAAATACTATATTCAATTTTGTGTATCAATATTGTATCTAACATTTTGGTATACATTCAATAGCAAATTTTTTATTATAGGTATTTAATTACATTAATATCTTCAATATAGAAAGTTTGATACAAGTTATGTTCGGTATCTCTTAATATTGTATTATAATAAATATTTTATGTTCCAAATAATGATAAGAATTTGAAATAATAAACTAATTTAATAATTAATATATAATATAAATGTAAAAATAGTTTGATGTTGTTTTTTTATTTTCGTGTTTGTTTGTGTTGAATATAATCATTTTGTTTTTATAATTAAAAATTATTGTAATTATTTGGCATCAAAATTGATGTTTAGATATTTACGAATTTTCAATCATTGTATAACATTTATACCATTTTTATCGCATTTATAAATTTTTATTTATAATACATCGCAAATTCAAATCGGTAAATAAATAACTTTTTTTTGATATGTAATGATAATTTTTATAAAAAATCCTTTAATAAAATAATTTATTCAAGAATAGAAACACGATTATCACGATATCAATAATTGAAATTATTTATTGATTTAATTCTTTAATATTATTTATTTTCTTTTTTCAGTTGAGATTCAGTTAATGCGACAATTCAATAACAGATTCAATAAATTCAGTTAATTTAATGCGACAATTTAATCAAATTGTCAAAATTAATTTACACAGAAGTGCATGTGTTGTCGTCACCTGTGGCTGGAATTGGTTTCAGCCCATGACAGCTGAGATCTTTCTGCTGCTCTTCAATATGATTATTCTTCCTATTATTATTATTTTGATGTAGTGTTTCAGGTGTTTTGCATTTGCAAACCAAACGAAAGCACTTGTGCCCACCCTTTCGAAAGCTCTCGTTAAGCCAGCAGTAGATGAACGGGTTGTAGCAGACAGACGACATGGCGAACCAGTGACACTAATAATAAATATTTAATTTTCATAATTAATAATAATTAATTTTTATAAATAAGTCATGATAAGTTTTAATAATAAAAATTTTCACAAATTGGTCACAAAATAGTTTTATATATTTTAGGACATTTTAGTTATGCTAAAGATGTCTGTTAAATGAGTGTAAATATTATGAAATTAATTGAGTATAGTTAGATATAAAGTATAAAAATATTTTTAAAAAAATTTGAAGAAATGTTTTGCACAACTATAATACTTAAAACGCGAAATAAAACAAGAGCTCGCTTAACATCAAACTTTCAATAATCATTATAAAACAGGCGTAACTGATGTTTAATTATCATATAAGAAAATTGTACCTACATTTTAATTATCATCAAATTTTTATTAAATTAAGAAATCAATTTTAAAAATTTAATTTAGCCAATGATAAATATTATTATCGACACACACACACACACATACATACATACATACACATAAACACACACAAAGACTCTTTTTATTTTGATTAAAAAAATAGATTACTTTATTTAATATTTCATATATAAAGCGCATTTCATAAAAATTTATGAAATATTTTTGTAATCATTTTCCGTAAATATATTAATATATATTAAGAACTTATTTTATTGACTTTGTATAAAACAATATTTATCTTTCTATTCCGAAAAAAGTACGAATTTAATAAAACTATGATTTTTATAGTATATTAAAAATCACTAAAACAATACAATATTCCAAAATTAAATAAGAAAAAGTAAATATAAATCGAGAAAATGTAAATATAATAAGTTATCATATTTACTATTTTTATAATAATAAGCAATAATTAATATTCGTAAATAGCGAGTTAAATAAATTTAAATCTGATAGAAATATCATTAAAAATACTCACCACAATAAAAAGATTTAGAGAGTGTTTAATCACATTAAAATCGTATAAGAGATAGTAAACGTTGATCGGCAGCCAACACGTGGCGAACACGCACACCACGAGCGCCAGCATTATTATGCGCCGCCGTTTGGCCTCCGAGAGCTGACGGCGGCGGTCGTCGCTGCTAACACTGGCCAACGCCTGGCCCTGTTTGGAGACCACAAAACCGATTTTGATGTAAAACACGCACGTTATCATTATCGGTATCAGGTATTGAGTGATGAAAGTCTCGACCGACAGAAATAGCGGTATGTTTGGGAGAAAATCGATGTCCGGATGCGAAACTCTACACCGATATCGCCGGCGTCCCAACAGCCACACGCGTTTCACTTCGTTAAAAACGGCGTGCGGCAGCGATAAGGCGATGGCCAACACCCAGATAACGGCCACCACAACGGCCAGCCGGCAGCAGGAGAACGGACGCGGGTGTGTGCGCTTCGTGACGGTCCACCAGCGGTGAACGGCGATCACAGTCATGGTGAACGTGGACACGTAAACGCAGGCAGTGCTGATGAGCGGCACCAAAAAGCACAGAAAGCCGCCGAACGGCCAGTCGAGCACCAGTAGTCGTACCACATTGAACGGCACATTGAGAGCGGTCATAATGATGTCGGAACAGGCGAGACTGGCGATGAGCATGTTGGTCGTGGTCCGCATCTTGCGTTTGCCGAACGCCACGCGACACACCAGACAATTGCCGCACAGCGAGACCGCGACGATGAGCGAGTAGAAGCAGATCATGATTATGCCGCGCGTGCTGTTGATCTGATGGCCGGCGCGCAGCGATGATTGAGTGTTGTATCGAAAATATCTGTCGCCCGATTCGACTATTTGCGATTCGTTCGCGTCGATGTTGTCTTCGTATAGTTTCGAATTGGTATTATTATCGTTCATTTTTATATTGTTTTAATATTAATTGTTTTTCGTTTCGATATATGAATTTATTATTTAACGAGAAAACTATTTGAATCTCATTTATATGAGTATATAATCTCTTATAGAATATAATAAAAATAATTTAATTTTTATATCGAAAATTAAATCTGTTTAAACAATCCTTAATGTAGGCTTTAATTAAATTAAAGTTTCACCAAAAAAAAAGAAAATAAAGAAACTGTTAAAAAAATATCAAAACGCAGCCGTTATTTGTCTTCGCCTCTCCGCTAATGAAAACACTTATTAAGCTTACTCTTATCAATACAACCAGTGGCACACATTCTTGGCGGCAACAATAAAAGCGAAGTTGAATAAGAAGATAAAAGAAGAACAACAAAATAGAAGATCAACTCTGAAGACACAAACAAGCTGTGACTCTCTCTCCGCTAACTAATACGATCTGGCAGTCAGTCTCGCGTTAGATAATATCCTTATTTGGCGCGCATGTATAGACTAACTATGGCTTGACTCGCAGGAGCAGAAGAATCGAGTGTTAGATGTGAGCCGCCTATTGGCATGCTTTTTGTTGGTTTTTAAATTTTTAGATTTAAATTATGCTGTTATTATTGAAATTTATGATTTAGATTTTGTTTGTTTGTTAGAATTTTTTGAAATAAGTATATCTTTAAAATTAATTATTTAGAAAAATGATGTAAAATTTGTGTTTTAATATAAATGAAAGCATACGTGCTTTAAAATATACATTTAATGTAAATCAACTTTTTTTTATTGATGAGCCAATCTATTTTTAATTTATTTAAATTATAAAATGTTTTTATTATTTTGAAATTTAATATTTAAACTTTGAATTTCTAAGACATTTTAAATAATATATTATAAAATGAAACGCAAGAATAAGCCCTTAAATGACTGTTACCTACAGTTTCAAATAAATTCTTTAAATTTTTTTTATTTACAACATTTATATTATAAAAAAATCAATACATGGCTTTAATCTCGAGATTTTTAATCGCAATATTTAATTTTTATTTATGTTTCACATCAATTGTAAACAAGTTTAACACTTATGCTTTTGACATTATCGAGAAAAAATTGATGAAAATTAGCGAACTGTAAGCTGAACAATGAAAACAGTAAAATCGATTTATCGCTCACGTGTAATACTTGTATTAATTAATTCAATCCACTTTGTTTGAGCAATCAATAAAATAATTTTAGATAGAAGTTAATTAACTTAATAATTAAAATATAATAGTTTTTTTAAGCAATAGTTTAAGATTCAAAAAACTTTGTGCACTATTATGAGCTTATTTTAAGATTATTTTAAAAATAATTCACTAATAAATATAAAATGAAGACTTTTGAAATAAATAAATCGATTTTATGATTATAAGAGTAGGTAAGGTCGATATGTATTCTTCTCAATTCAATTCTTATGAACATAATATTTTATTTTAAAAAAAAATAAAATGAAATTTGTTCAAAGTATTTCACCCTAAACTCAATACACTTTTTTTTCATTCGCTCGACTCACTTAAGGAAAGCCTCGCATCACTCATTTTTATGAAATATACTGCCAAAATAAGCGAAAACATTATCAATCTCTGGTACGGCTGTAAAATGTCAGGTTTTAAAATAATTTTTAATTTCATAATAGCCACACATCGCACAAAACTCAATTTAAAAAATTAAAGTTCTACTGTTATGATTTTCATATATTTTATTAAAGAAATACCAATGTTGTCAGATCTTTACGGAAGAAGAATAATAATGAAATAACTAAATATATATTATTTCTAGTAGTAATAAGTACTTCCAAGAGTCATAAATATGTAGAATAGATTGTAATAACTGTAAGATGTTTTTATCACATTTTTATGTTAAAATATAAACTTTAAACTTGGATACTTGAAACTTTAAATATGCATTTTTATTATAGCATTCATATAATTGTAAACATCCGTCAGTTATAAGTATTTTAAAAATTTAATATCAAATAAATTACTTTCAAAAAAAGTTAATCTTACATAGTATGAGCAAAAAATAAAATTTTTAAGGAATTTTATATGATAAAAATTTTACAACTCATACTTTAATGTAAAAAAGTTTTACAATTTTCTTATTCTTTTCATTTCATGAATAAGAATTCAAATTCGATTACATCAATACCGGTATAATAGAGACTTTTATTATACTCTTTTCTTTTTCTTTTACTTTCGATTATTCTTTGAAACATGAAAGTGAAAAATCGTGTCTAAAATTAATGGCAATTCTGTAACAATGACTAAATTTGTTTGTTTTTTATGCGCCAAACATTTATTATCTTATTTGCTAATGGAAGCTATGCAAAGACTGGTTGAGTAATCATTGGTGAATAGAAATTTAATAGTTTAGTAAAAAAAATGTTTAAAATAGAATTCAATAAAAATTAAATTACACTTCAATAAAAAACATGTTAGAAAACTATAATTTAGATTTTGTCAAAGTTAAATCAAATAATAAATACAGCATTATTTTATTATTATTCAAATTTTATTGAAACACAAAACAATTTTTATTTTAGAAAATTAATGATTGAATCAATTTTTACAAACTATTATATATTAATAATATTATTTTATTTTTACAAGTGTTTATTTAATTATTATTTTGATAGTCATGAACATTGAAATATTTTATAATTAGAAAAATTTTATAAAATTTATGAAAGTATTCTTTAATTAATAAACAAAGAAATCAAATTTATAAATATGATTAACATATTCTAATTGTTAATTGTTTTAATCAAGTTTTGATCATACAGTATAAAGTTTATTGAAAAAATATATAAAGCAATATAATATAATTAGAGACCCTAAAATTCGGCGTAAGACAACTTTACGCCGAATTTCCCGAATATAACCGCCGATTTTCTAAAAATAAATTCGGCGTAAGGATTAATTCTCCGAATATAACCGATATTTGAAAGGATTTTTGTGTAAATAATGACATTTTTTAGGTTTTAATAATTGACACAAATGAATATCGGCTTAACAGTCATAAAAAATTTATTTGTAATATATTTATAAATTAAAGCTTTCTTTTATTTGTCATTAGTTCAATAATTTAAGTACAAAATGGAAATTGACTATATTTAAAAATGTATGCAAAAATAGCTTTGGAAATAATGATTTTATTTAAAAAAAAACTTTAAATATATGAACATTTTATAAATCAACACAAATTCAAGATTTTAATTATTATAGTGATGTAGTTTTAATACTTTTGAGATAAGATCACATGGTTTCAGTTGATCATGAAAATTAGAATTTTAATATTATAAATTATTGGATTCAATTTTCAAAAGAATATCATTTATCTTCTCAAATTGCAACATAATTTCTATGTATTGCCAATTGAAATATCTATGCTGAACGAAATTTCAGTAAATTAATGACATTAGAGGAGGAAAGGAGCGCTAATTTAAGTAAAAATATGCTTAAAATGTTAATGATAATATTTTTTAATGTAGATATTGAAGATACCCTAAAGTACCAATGATAATACGCGTATTATCTATGAAAAAACATAAAATTTATTGAAAAATCTATGCTGCGTATTATACATGGGGTGCGTATTATGCATGTATTATGCGTATTATCATTGGTACTTTAGGGTAAATTGAATATTTTTTAATAAAATCCTATTTTATATTTTTGAAAACCGAATATTACCGCCGATTTTTTGAGAAAACATTCGGCTTTAAGCTTACGCCGAATGTAACCGCCGAAAATAAAATTCTTCTTACGCCGAATTTTAGGGTCTCTAAATATAATATAATATAATATGATTTTATTTCAAACACATACATGTAATTACTTTATGAATGGAGTTATTCTAAACAAAATAATAGCTATTAATGAATAACAAACAGCGGGAATAATAAATGGTAGATAATAGAAGTGTTTTACCAAATCAAATAAATTACGAAGACTTTGGTAATATTTAAATTCCATCATTTCTGAATCCAAATTAAATATGTAATTAAGGAAAATCAATTGAACGAACCAAATGGTAATAACAATCCAAACGTAAGCCATAATAGCGGTGAAGTCAAAAGCGGTTTTTATAATTTTTCTATCCATTTTCAAGTTCGCGGTATAGATTAGGAAACATGCAGTCAAACTCATCGATATTAACGCAATTACGATAATTTTGATATTAAATTTAATATACAGCGAGCCATTTATTATATTGTCTCTTATATAGAGAGTCAAAAGAATAAATAATATGACAAGAATGGTGTTGAGTATAAAAATTATATATCGAAAAATCATTGACATTATTATGATTGCTGTTAGAAAAGAATTATTGAATTGTTTTATTTTTCAAATCACAATTTTTTTATATTGCAAAATGTCTGAACAATTATAAAATCTGATTAATATGTTTGAATATAGGCGTGTAGAGACGTATAAATTACGTCTCTTTATAACAGAAATTAAATATTTATATAGAAAAATATAATATTCATTTAAGTTAACTTTGATATAATATTTTTTTTGATATTAACACAAACACATAATTAGATAACGAGTGGAATTGTTTTAAACAATTTTAAACCATAACTAATAAAGATTAACAAACTGTCGGAATAGTAAAAGAATTTTGCGCACAAAATTAAATTTTGGAGGTTTAGATAATTAGTTTCTTTAATAAATTCCAAATGCAAATAAAATGCAAATATAATTAAGCGAATGGCAACGCAAATCCAAATCGAAACTAAATAATAGGCAAACAAAAAAGAGATTTTTTCAATTTTTCCATCCATTTTCCAGATAAAGATTACGATATATGTTAGGAGAGACGCCATCATTACCACAGTTAGAACAATAATGATATTCAATTCTACATTCTTAGAGTCATTTATTGTATCAATAATCACATATAGGGTCAAAATGGCAAATATCTGGACAAGAATCAAGTTTAGAATAAAAAGTTGGTATCTAAATCTAGTTAACATTACTTTGATTGCGAGAAAAGCATATTATATTAATATAATTGCTTTTCAAGAGCTAAATTTTTAAATATTATAATTTTTCGAATCACAATTTCATAAATGAAAATATGTCTGAAAAATGAGAAAATGTCTCACAAAAGTACGAATAGATTTATGTATAGATTACGTCTCTTTATTATTTAAATTTAATTATTACTTTACACAATTATATTTATGTAAAATTTTAGTTTTAAATAAAAATTCTTTAACAATACAAATTTTATTAGAACACAATAAAGATTACGCATAAAATATATTGTTATAACTAAAACATACTTATTTTTGCATAATAAATCATACATTAATTTGTGTAAAAGAGATTATTATTGTTTTGATTGCTATTTAATTTCTTATTAGGAAATAATTTCTAATAATTTACACATTTATTTAATAGTTTTAAAAGCGAAAATATTTGATGAATAGTGAAATTCTATAAAATTAATTAATAATTATTGTGTAATTGACTGCACAGGTTTGTGAAAATAGCAAATTAGCAAAAATTGACTGAGTATGACGTGTAACATAGTGCCAGAGAAGACCGTAAATAGCAGTAGTAAATCGAAATAGTATTTCGATTTCATTATGTATTCCATGTTCAGAGTGAATGCCGTTATAATAATCCAAATGGTTATAGCAATCCAAATCAATGCCATAAGCGAGACAAACGCGAATGCAATTTTTAAAATTGTTTTATTCATTTTGCAGATCGCAATTAAGGCCAGAATGGATGAGCCGAAACACGCCACGATTAACACGATTATTAAAATAATCATTATATTAAACTTTATTTGATTTATTATATTTATTTGATTTTAGAATATTACAGATTTGCTTCAAAAGGCAAAAAATAAGACAAGACTGGAGTTGAGTGAGTGAGTGAGTGAGTGTGTGTGTGAGTGTGTGTGTGTGTGTGCGTGTGTGTGTGTGTGTGTGTGTGTGT
>JAQIYA010000788.1:0-16800 GCA_034699355.1 Microtritia minima
ACTCATACACTAACGAAACAAATTGTTTTCAAACGAATCATCACATCAGACAATCATTCAAACAATTATATTTGACATGTATTTACTCTATACAGTAAGATAAAAATTAATTAATTTAAAAATATAAATTATTTATAAATTTATAATAAGCAAACAACTTTATTTTAATTACTGCTCAAGATATTAGAATTTATATAAAAACAAGATTGAACACTATTATGAGCTTATTTTAACATCACTTATAAATAGGAATTTGAATTGAATTTATATTTTTCAAAATAAAAGCTTTGAAATTAAAACACACTTTTGACTAATCATTTATATATAATTATTTTAATATTTATTTAATTATTTGAATAATATTATAATATACATACGTATACATTAAGTATATAAAATAATAGACAACTTATTAAAATTAGTTTTCAAAAAATATTAGACTTTGTTATTAACAATAATTTATGAATTTGACAAAATCTATTTAATTATTTATAAAGTAATGCTATTTATTATTTGACTAACTAACAAAGAGATTTGTTTAGTTTCACTTGAATTTAAAACAAAAGCGTGACCCATATCATTCAAACATAGTCTCGCATCCACATCAGGATAAATATTGACTATGCGATGGTAGTACTTGAGTGGACACCACTGGTCCGCATTACCATATAATAATGTTAACGTGTTCTTGTGCTGCTCAATGGCTTCGCTATTTAACATTTTAACCTTTAAAATATATGGTCAAATTATAATTAAGTGCGCATATCTGAAATAATAAAATTACTAACTTTTTCAAATTCTTGTAAACTCATATAAATGAGTGCCATCAAACAGGTCGGATTGAACAGATTAGTGGCAGCTCTAATTGCACACTTGGGTGGCGTTTCGCTCGAAGTTTTTGTTGTGATCGCCCACTCTATTAGCTTTTCCTTCCATTCTTCAGTTAAGTACTGGAGAATATAAGATAACCCCAGAAGTGGATATTTCATATATTTAAATAGAAATTTATATTTTCTTCCTTCGCTCGTCTCTCCAATTGATTCAATTGTGGGAAATATTAATATTGACTTAATTACCTGTTTAGTAGATTTTTACTATGAGTATTATTACATAAATTAAATTTGATTATTTCTCACTCTCGACGCAATATCCGGTTTCCTATGGAGTATTTCTAATGCCATGTAACAGCCAATTGAGTGTCCCATAAGAATAATTTTAGTATTGGCCGAAATAAATTGAATAATAAATGCAATTTTATGATATATTTGTCCTTCAAGTGAATATAAATAACCATTTTCTGTGCAATGAAGTAAATAAATAATTTTTGATTAAGGTTTTATTCTAAATCATTAATGTATAATTTGCAAAAAGATATACAATAAAAAATCAATACATCTATAGTTCAATAATATTTTTAAAAAATAAAAGTAAACTAAGATTTAAATAATTTCAAGTTAATATAATATACTGTTAATTTACAATCTATTGCCTTATGCTTTGCATATGTCCGGTGTATGAATTTTAAATCAGTTAATACAAATTAGTCAACTAATATTCCCAATTTTTATTACCTGAAATACTCGGTAAACTTTGGCCACATTTGCAGATAACATTGTTGTGTCCGGCATGTGATAATCCAATGACGGGTAGATTTGTCTGTTTATTCAATTCCAACAAAAAATCACAATAATATCCTATCTCTCCAGGATTTCCTAAGTTTTGTTAGAAAAATTTAATATAATTCAATTTCTCAATAAATGTAAATTTTTAGTTGGTTTTTGACTCGGACTAAAGCTAGCTTTAAAATTTGTGGTGTCTGTAAAGTTTCCCATGATATTCAGCACTCCTTAAGAAAACTTTCATTGAGAAATCATTGTTAGATAAGTGTAACATAAGTTGAAAAGTTGACAAAAACAAGAGTTTTACACTAAAACTTTTATTGCCGTAATCGTATTACAACTTCAAAGAATTTCGGTTTCTGAGGCAAATATATTTATGTCTGCAATGATAGCGACCACTTTCAGTGGCAAAGCATGCACACATCAATTATAGAAGTTTCTTTGAAAATTTTTTGAAACTGTAATACGATTACGGTATGGCAGTAAAAGTTTTAGTCAAAAACACTTTTTTTTATTATTCATTTATGTCCATTCACTTATGCCATACACTTGAATACACACTTTTGTAACAGATTTTTGTGACAAAAACTATAATGACTACCAAAGTATTTTTTAAAAATTAGTTTACTTTGATAGCGACAAATTTATTTCATGTTCAGAATAGCTTCAAATCAAACCGCAATAACTTTATTAATTTCTCAAACTTATGCCTGAGTTTCGAGTCCCATAAACGACTCGACGCTTGTGATTGAGCGCAACAATTATGGACATATAATATGATATCATTACCGGATATCATTAAAATAAGGAGCGGTTCGTCGGCGATGTCTTCTTCGCTTGTGATGAACCGTTTGAGACCGCATTGAATGACTCGCGTCAACACGAGATTGATTTTCACGAAATAATCGCCAAAATTGTTGACCGTTTGCGACAAATTTGGTTGCATTTGATGGTCTCGTTTCGCTGATCGTCTCTATTAATGACTCGATCGCTGTCTGACTCGCTGTCACTCATTCACTCCAATCAAATGCAAAGCAATCGAAACATTCATATCTAATCGCTGTTTCACTTAATCTTCTTTAGTCTTATTTATCAAAAAGTTGGCGTCATTTATGCCCAAAACATGGGTTTATTTTGAGGAATTTTAGTAAACAATAACAACACCTGTTTTGTAGGCTTACGTTTGAATTGCTGTTCAAAGTTTGCATTTGTTGTTGCGATCGAGAGTGAAGTGAATCGCTTGAGATGGCGAAGAGTGGCATAAATTGGGACAATCTGTTCACTTATGACAGTTTGGTTCACGCGATCGCCGGCTCTTCGGTAACGCTTACCTCTCACTCATATGGTTGTCATTAATTCAATTCAATTATTGATTATTAAGGGTGCGATTACGGCAATGACTGTGTTTTTTCCTTTGGACACAATCCGATCGCGACTTCAAGTGGAAGAGCATCGCGTCTCGAAAGACACGCTCTCTATGATCAACGAATTGGTTAAAGAGGAAGGATTGTAATGACTGTTATCATTGCTTTTTGTTTATCACTCATGTCTCGTGTTTTTCTAGCGAATCATTATATCGAGGTTTAGAGCCAGTGTTGGGAAGTCTTTGTGTTTCAAATTTTGTATTTTTCTACGCTTTTCACGGATTAAGAGCTGTGTTCATACAAAATAAAGCCAATCACTCAGCAATTAAAGACTTACTAATCGGAGCGCTCGCCGGTAATTGAATTGTTTATGAATCAATCGATTGATTTTATTTCATATACCTTTATAGGCGCTATTAATGTATTGACAACGACTCCGTTATGGGTCGTCAATACCAGGATTAAAATGCAGGGAACAAAGCTTAGAAAAGGCGACGAAAATCTGAGAAAATATCCCGAATATAAAGGCATAATCGATGGCTTGATTAAAGTGAGCAAAACTGAAGGAATTGCTGGTCTTTGGAGCAGTACTTTGCCCTCTCTTGTATTGGTATCTAATCCCGCGATTCAGTTCATGATTTATGAATTTTTAAAACGTGAAACAAGTCGTGTGCTTAATAGAGAAAGTTTGAGTGGTCTCACTGTGTTCATTCTGGGAGCCATCTCTAAGAGTATCAGCACTATTCTAACGTATCCGTTACAAGTGGTCCAATCCATGCAACGCGTGAGTTATTTACTTCTTTATTACTATCTGTAAAATGTATTATTGCAATAATTGACAGTTTGTGTGCTTTATATTGTCAGTACTGTTTATTTAAATAAACTGATGCACAAAAATTTTACATAAATATAAAGCATGAATTTTACCAATTTTATTTAAATTTAATTACAAATTCAAATAATTATTTATTATTATATATTTTGTGCTTTAGTTCACACTGAGCTTGCCAATAATCGAAAAATTCGTTACTATAATAGTTTCTAAATAAAATTGAGAAGTTTTTGTTAATTAAGTTAGTTAAATTTTTAATTATTACAAAAAAATATCTATATTTAAGTAGGGATTTTTTTTCATGAATACAATCATATTTTATTATTTTTTATTTTTCTAATAGTACGGTACAAATGAAGCTAAAAACAAAGCAATGTTGGGAATCATGAAATCAATTTTGGAAAGGAATGGAATACACGGTTTATATAAAGGTTTGGAATCAAAATTACTTCAAACAGTTTTGACGACAGCACTGATGTATCTCTGCTACGAAAAAATAGCTTCTTTTGTTTTTCAAATTATGAAAATTAAGAGTCATTAAATTTTATATTTAGAATATTTTTTATGTAATTTACTGTATATTATATTAAACAGTAATAATAAAATAGTTGTCGTTAAAATTATAATTTTTAAAAATTATTGTTAATGGTTTATTTTTATTTTTTATGTAGCATTTATCAAATTTAATAAATAAATATATTCTTATTTTAAATTATGCTAGCATTGAATATTCAATATTAATTATTTAATAATTTAATTCATGTAAGTTTTATTTTTTAAAATTTAAATATTGTAATTATTTGATTTAATTTCAATTCGTTATTTTTTCACAATATATTTACTTAGTTTTTCTGCTGATAAACACCGTAATAATGTCACAATTGAAATGAATATTAGATGTTTCGCTTATTATCAGCTTAGCTTCTTGAGTATGTTATGTCTCATATTTTATATCTTATACAACTTTATATACTTATATCATATAAGTTATATGTCTGTTGTGTCTCTGCGAAAAAACTTTTTGTGGCTTTTGGGAGAAATGTTGAATTTGTTTACAAAATATCAAGTCTCTCCCAAAAGCCACAAAAAGTTTTCGCATTCTCAAAGTCTACCATCAAAGAGTCATAACATACATGTAAAAAATTACTGAAGAAGTTAAGCTGATTATAAGCGAAACGTCTAACATATTTGCTTTAATTGTGAAATTATTCCATTGTTAATTAGCATAAAAAAGTAAAAAATACATGTATATTAAATATTGTAGGTTTTCATAGATCGAATTTATCATTTGTCAATTTGTTTTTCTCATTTTTCTCTGTCCTGAGTAATACATAAATCCACTCAACAATTCTAAGTTATTAAAGATATATTTTATTATTTTTTTAATACATATATTATGCTATTATGTTTTATTAATAAAATAACTGCTCCAATAAAAGTAAAAATTCAAACTATTGCTCTTTTACTTATTCACAAAATTTGAGATCGATATTTTTATTTTCTATTTTATGCAATATAAAGATTAAACAAAAGTTAATTATTCATATATTGTTTTACTCATAGTTTGTAATTAAAGCACTTTTATGTTGATTACGTATACCTTTAATCGCAACACGCAAACAAACGCTTTATGACTTACTATATTATTATAATAAGCAAATTTATGAGCTATACGTTAAATGTATTTTGGATTATCATTCGGACATTTATTAATTTAAATCATATCATAAAACCAATTTGATTCTATAAAAATAAAAAATTTTATTTAATCCGTTTAGTAAATCATTAGTCAATTTAGTATAATATTTATTTATATAAATATACTTTGCATATTAAAAAAATATTAAGAAATTAGCTATCAATAAATTATAACACAGATATTTCTGGAAAACATATCAGTAAAAAATTGCCTTCAAAAATATTAATAATGTTGAATCCCTAAACATCGATCTCTAAAATTCGTCGTGAATGGAAGGGTCGGGAGTAGTTGTCTCTCCAACATTGATTTTATCCCAAAACTCTGACGTAATAAGAGATAAATACTGATCATGATATTTGAGAATCTCGTCAATTGACAATTTGTTATCCTGATTGTCGTCTCCAACCGATATTAATCGCAATGACTCGGCTTCGTGTCGATCATAAGTAGGAACGAGCCATTCCTTTAATTCCTCTTTATTTAATACGCTATCTTTATTTGTATCGAGATATGTAGTGAAGTGAGTTTGTTGAACCTGTTTTAGTGGTAAATAATGCAGAGTTAAGAATTGGCTTTTCTGAAACAATAATTTTCTTTGTATAAATAAATTTTCAATCCTGTATTTTAGATATCAAGAATATTTACTGTGTTAACTGAGCGAAAATTGTAAGTTAAATTCTTAAACTATTTTTTATCAATAAAATAAAACTCGAATTTCTCAGTAAAATATTTGTAAAAACTTTTAGACTAAATATCGAATAGTTAAAGATTAGCTAATATGCCGACAGCGACCTGAATCCAATTTGGATCGTTGTGCTCCTCTTCGCTAGACATCTCATTCAAGTGATTCATATACTCTTCGAGTGAGATCTCTCCGTTGTCATCTCTATCCATGTCTTCCATGGCCTCTTCGATGAGAAGACCTTTGGTTCGGTCCGACTCTTCGGGATGTATGAAATCTCTATACTCCTCCACAGCCAGCACGTTATCCCCATTTTTATCCGCCAATTTCCATCTGCGCTCCGCCCTCTTAAACATGAGTTTCATGTTTCTCGCGTTAGGATCGGCGCCATCGCTGTCATTCAAATCTTCCGGATATGTGAGGTTCACGTACTTTTCCCAGTGAAGCACTTCTCGCTGTTCGGGATTATATCCCTCCCAACTGTGCACTTCTTCCACTTCGGGCTCGTAGTACTGCCACTGTTGGTCCACGTTTTCTTTGATCAACTTATTGTGAACTATTTCGATCCAGTCTTTCAGTTCGCCGTCCGTCGCAAAGCCGTCGCCGTCTTTATCGATGTCCGACTTGAAGAGATTCGAGAGAATAGTTTTGATCTCTTCCTGACTCGGCTGATGGTATGGCGGAGGGATTTGATGGTCGTGTAACTCGTAGTCCAAGTCTTGTGCCGATTGAAACGCAGACTTGTGTTCGCACAACACGTAAGTCATTAATAAGCAAACAAAATACAGACGTAATGAACAGCTCTGTGACATACTTTTCGCAATTATTAGTAACATTCTTGACATTTGAAACGACTCGCAACACGTATATTGAAATAACCCTTAATCTAAACCGAAATCACTTCTTTTCATAACACGATGTGCTGTACTGTACGGCTATTGAAAATAAATAATACTCGAGACGCCGGTTGTGAGCGATTATCGCGTAATTCAAGTGAATTATGTCATCAAATATGACTCCAATTATGAAATGCCACGGCTTTTGGTGTCGGCTTAACGTCAGTAATGAACTTATGCTAACTATTGTCAACTAAAGAATAACTTCAATAATCAGTCGTCAGTTCGCTTCAGGCTATTAGCAGTCAAACAACTTGAACCTCACTTCTAGTGATGTGTCGTTTCGCAGACAATCACTTAGAGGTGTAATTTCATATAACATTTGTTTCGTCAAATTAATTTCTATTTTTTCAAACAATTATTATTATTAATGGTATTTAATTTATGATTATCCAAAATTATTTCTTTTAAAATCACTAAAAAGCAAAAATTAACAAATTTAATAAATAATTAAATACTTGAAATCACGGTATATTAACGTTCTTACATAATAGGTGTTATATTTATTTAAAGATTTTGACTAAATTTTTGGTTTAATAATTGGTTAATGGTTTAATAAGCATATAACGTATTTTAGTTTTTAGTAATTGGTTAATTTCATTTAATAAATAAATTAAATTTTCATTATGATCTGTAAAATTAACATAATTCAAACTTTTAATGTCTAAAATTATTTTAATCGCTAGGAAATGATAATTAAGTTATTTATTTTTAATTCATAAAATATAAAAAACCAAATTTTGAGTAATGTAGCAAAGAATTAATTTAAGCAAAATATAATATGCATTATTGCTATATTAATATTTTATATAAATAAAATAATTACCAAGTTTTCTTGTAAGGCTTTCTTGATAATTAATTAAGCGGTCAACTTATTTCAGTTTTTATCGAATTTTAGAACCAAAAGTCGTTATTAGTAAATTACAATTATATTGAATTTTTAAAAAATGAAATAAACATAATAAATTTTTCTTTAATAAATAAATTTTTGTAATTTGAAAATAAATTATGAACTTATATATAATGAAATTATGAATAACTAAAGATCTCAATACAAGTTAGTCATCATAATTTCATTAATAATGATTAATTTAAATTATAAAATTTGCACATTTTCTATGCGCCACTCGTTCGCCTTTTTTCAAAACTGACCGAAAGGTTCAACATTTCAATGCATTTTATTACCAAAAAAATTCATAGTCTGATAACGTATTACGAGATAATAATATTGAATTACTAAAATCATAATTTATATTATTTTAGTATAATATTGACATAATTAACACGATCCAAAATTTTTTTATGTAAATAAAAACAAATGTCTCGCGAATGTATACTCGAATTTTAAAATGGCTTTATTTTCGGATTTAATTTAAAATAAGTTATAAATTATGCATTACTAAGTTTGTTAACGTCATTACTTTAATAAAGTTTGTTTTTTCGTTTGTTGAACATATAAAATACAGTATTATAAATAAATATTCCTATATTTCCCAACAAAAAAAAATTGATGAGCAGCTATAAAGGCTCCGGAATTTGTGTTATTTATCTTCAAATCAAAATTGTCAGTTACCGCGTATATGAAAGGAAAAAAGCAAATAAAAGTATGTTCTCTATAAAAACAAAACAAATATAATATAGGAGTGAAGCAATGGTGCCGTCGATGCGGTGCGCCCTCACTCGCGACTCGTCAGACAGACTCAGAGCGACTCAGACTCGCACTCACGCACACAGCGCCACACACACCGCGTTTGCCATCATTGACGAGCGCCGGTATCGCTCGCATCGCTCGCTCTCGTCATCCCATCCCAACCTATGCTATTCGTATCCTCCGCTGATTTGTCAACGCATTTCGTATGTGTGCTCAACAATCGGCTATTTCATCGTCGCTCGATGTGGTAAGTAATTGACGCTTAATTGCTGTGATTAGTAGTGCTTTGATTGGCGATGACTGGCGTGCGAGTGAGTGGCGAATGAGTGGCGAACTGGAGTGCGCTTCAGCTTATTTCAAACGCAAGTTTGTGCCACACATTTGACATTAACGCTAACGCTTTAAGATATGGGCGTTACGAGTGTTATGACTGCCTGACTGTTGAGCGCTGACTGCGTTAGACGTGTGACTACTCATTCACTATCCATTCATTTAACTCATTTAGCGAGACATTTCATTTCATTTCTCTTGAGCTCACTCCCAATCAATAGCCACTCGATTGCCATTACTCTCTAATTGATGATTCATTTCCTCATCGCAGTCACCACTAAAGTGTCGAGTTTTATGAAACTAACTCTTATTTAAGCCTAATGTGTTTCGATTCGTGTTTCATATTAAATATGAAGTTAAATATAATTTTGGTTATAATAAATATGAAGTGTGTTCGACTTGAATACCTTTGTTAATCACTTGAGTGACGCTATCATTAGCTCGCCTTATCTTGTATTATGTGTTTTACTTTATAATAAAAAGGTCACTATTTTCTACATGATTATTGTACGCGTAAAATAGGTGTAAGCGATTGTGAACTGATAAAGTTAGCAACTTTTCAAATACTGCTTTCACGGACTCATTACAAGTGAAAAATTCAGTTTTTAATTGAATCGCTATTATTTGGTAGCTATTATATGGTAAAGCAAAAGATAGTGTGTTTTGTTGAGCGTTGAATGTTTATGTTTTAGGTTTGCTATAATGCGAGAAACCAATTGCTTGGTTTACTTAAGATGTATTTGTTTGTTAATTGATAGCAACTACCCTTAAGCTCACTCTCTTTGTTGATTTGTTGAAACGAAACTATTGAAACAATCATTAATAGTTTTCTGATTTTTTTAACATCTCATATATTTTCATTGATTTTGTTTTAGATCTTTCTGTCTGAATATCTTTAATATCGTGGATTTAAAAATTGAATTAGTTTTCAAATTTAACCACTGATGACAGAAGTGAATTCCTTTGGGGTCGACCCGATTACCAGCCATGCCTTTAACGGAAACAGAAAGCGTATGCTATTTACTTAATTGTTAAGTGTATAATTATAATGGACTATATGTTGCAGTGTTGGCCATATCGCCGAATAACAATGAGGTACATATATATCAAAAAGAAGGAACTAAATGGAGTAATCAGCATATATTAAATCAACACGACTTGAGAATTACAAGTATAGATTGGGCGCCAAATAAAAATTTAATAGTGACGTGTTCGGCTGTAAGTGTTCGCAATCTAATTAATAAAATGGTAAAACTAAAGTGTATTTAATCGCTTACTTAGGATCGAAATGCTTACGTTTGGTCTTTCATTAACGGCACGTGGAAACAGACCTTAGTTTTACTACGAATTAATAGGGCGGCCACTTGTGTGAGATGGTCGCCGAAAGAGGACAAGTTTGCTGTTGGCAGCGGTGCAAAGCTGATCGCCGTTTGTTACTTCGAAGAGGAGAACGACTGGTGGGTCAGCAAACACATCAAAAAGCCAATTCGCTCCACAGTGACGAGTATTGATTGGCATCCAAGCAATGTGTTGTTATCGTGCGGATCTACCGATTACAAGGCCAGAATTTTTTCCGCCTTTATTAAAGATGTTGATAGGAAAGAGCCAGAATCCACTCCATGGGGTGGGAAGACTAGTACAGGAACTTTAATTGCAGAATTTTCCAGCGGTGGAGGTATGGCTCTAATTAATGTCACTTAAATTTAGAGTTGTGTAAATGTTTGTTGTTTCTTATTGTCATCACAGGCGGATGGGTTCACAGTGTTTCGTTTTCTCCTGATGGCAATCGTTTAGCGTGGGTTTCTCACGATAGCAGTATTTCGGTGGCAGACGCCAAGAGGGGTATGACTGTCTCCACAGTTAAAACAAGAAATCTTCCTTACTTAACATGTATCTGGTCATCAACTAATTCAATTGTGGCCGCTGTGAGTAATCTTTGCGTTTGAACCAAAAACTTGTTTTACATTATTAACTATATATTTAGGGTCACGATTGCTGTCCGATGTTATATAAATACGATGATATTAAAGGCGAACTTCAATACATCGATAAAGTTGATAAATCACAAAAGAGAGAGGTCGACGGCTTCAGGTATTTTCAGATCAACTTTTGCTTTTCAAGCAAATCTTTTTGTATTATTATTATTGTTGTTGTTGTTATTATTAGTGCTATGAGAAAGTTTAGAGATATGGATAAACGTGCCATTGTTGAGAATAGCTCCGGAGATACACTTTTAGATACTATACATCAAAATACAATATCAGAGATTCGAATCTTTAGTGAGACCAAAGGGATTGCCGATAAAATCTCTTCAGTGGGTGTTGACGGACAATTGGTTATATGGGATTTAAAGGTACTTTTCATTTTATTTTGTATTTTCTCATTGTATTGATTATAAATGAGATTTGAAATCAGTTTCTAGAAGCGTCTTTGGCTGGTCTTAGGATCGTGTGATTAATTTATAAATAACTGAATTTCATTATATTAAATGATTGCAAAGAAGAAATTATGTCACTTGAATGTGTCACTTGTTTATTAATTGACAAAACTCTTTATTGAAATTGAAGTCATTCAGCATTTCATCTGTCATTCATTTATTATTATTGGTTTGTTGAATCGGTTGTTTGGTACTAAAGATCTATTTACAAAGAGCTGAATTTATTTTTTATTTTAACCGTTTCGCGCTTACATTATACCATTAATTACAGCCATTATCTTAATTTGTCGCAATAAAGTAATCATGATATAACGATTAGCGCCAAATTGCACTGTATGTGCCTTTCAAAATGAAACTAAATAAATGATAAATTGCTCATTCAAAATGTTTTACCATAAACTGTTATCAACATTGAAGTCATCCGCAATTAGAAGCGTCAACAGTTTATAGTTCGATGTGATAACAGTGAAAGTTTCAATAAACAAGTGTAATGTTTAAAAGTTCTGTTAGAAAATGATTTGTATTATAATTATAGGTAAATGCAGTTTTAAATTAATCATATTATGATTGGATTGAAGTGTCATCAACTGAAAGAAGCATTTTGAGTATTTTAAATTCAATTTAGAATCCATTGTTTCCAACTTAACTAATTTTCTTTGCATAAATACATTAATTTTGTTGTAAACTTGCAAATAAAAAGTTTTTAAAGACTTTAAATTTATTGCCGTAAATATTGGATTTAATAATTATATCTACAATATTGTATTAAACTTAAGTAAGTATTCATCTTATTTCAGGTGAGTTTCAATGCGCACAATACCTGTTTTCAAGTCGATCTTCAAGTTATTTTGATAATATTTTTAGTGTATTTTAATAAATCCTTAAAAGGTTTAATATATTTTGTCAAAATGACTTGATTTTGTCACCCAATTTATTAGTGTTATTAGTCTTATTGTAAATATATATATAGCACAATAAAAAACTAACACATGTGTACGTATGTTATGTAAAGTGTAAACAACTAGTGAGTCGATGCGGTGATGTGATGCCGGTCTCTGTATTTGATGTGTCGAAAAGTGAGTGGATATTCAAACGCAACACTCGAAGTGCGTCCAAACCTCTCATTCGTTCAAACGCAGCATTTCTATGGCATTTATCGCTCAAATATGATTATTACAACCAAATCACTTGACAAACCATTTCCTTAGTCTTATGTCTTAACTCGAGTTTGTTTTACAATTTATAAAACTTTCTTTTGATGCGCTTATCGTGATATTAGTTTCTTTTAAATTAATTGACAAATTATTTTATGTATTTAAGGTAAGCTCACTCTAATAAGAATTATTTATTTTTCTGTCGATAATTGTATTAAATTTAGTAAAATTTTAATTCAAAATTAATCTGTAAAACAAATTGTGATAATAGAGTTAATTATGATTATTTATAAAATACGAATTACTATTCTAAACGCAGAATCGATGAGACATTAAAAACGATGCAATATTCACAATGTGTGCAATAGTGGTGTCAATTTTGTGTGCGATCGCTGTGATTGATGTGTCGTTTGCAGAGAAGAGCAGTTTCGAAGAAGAGACATATGGCGTGAAGTACGCCAACACTTGCGAAGGTATTACCAGTGTTTGTCTCAATTCTGGCCATTCTTTACTCAACCAGTCTTTCATTGCTTTATAGTTTGCAAATATATGACCATAGAATTAGTGGATAGACTTAAACAAACGGAAAAAGTTCACGACGTCATAGAAACGGGCTATTCTTTCGACGAAAAGCGAAAAAAGAAAAAATACGTCGCTTCGTATGATTTGATGAGTTATTTGTTATTATTGACTCTTATAATAATTGTAATTTAGTGAACTTCGTTTACTCGAATCGCTCGATGGTATATGCGATACTTTGCTTCAATACAATGTGCATAAAGAGCGCAAAGACAGCACCAGATTTTCTAAAGGAATGAGCACTACCTTTAAGGTATTACACGGTTTGGTCGATAAGGGAGTGAAAGTCGATTTGGGTATGCCTTACGACTTGTGGGATAAGCCGTCGGCGGAAGTGTCACAACTCAAAATTCAGGTTCTAATGTCATTATCTAACGCTTCAATAATGACCATTAAATGCTAATTAATATAAAACCGATAAATTATTTTAGTGCGAAAACTTGTTAGAAAAACACGAGGCAGACATAGAAAACTGGTATTTTCACCATCAGGACCAACCTTTGCCTAATTATTTATGCGTAGATCGAGTTCTAAAGAAAGGCGATTCTGGGTGTCTATTAGAAACAGAACCTCCGCCTGAAAGCGATGAGAATACGGATAAGGATAAGGATAACAATAATGATGATAAGGATAACAATGAGAAAAAGGATGAATTATAATAAAATATGTTTTTTTAATTTAAAATTAATGTAAAATAAGTCAGACTTTAAAAATTATCATTTGTGTTAAATAAACATCTAAATTTTCAACAATAATTTGTACCAATTCAATGACTAGTAGACGTTTAATCTGAAAAATCTCGGTAACTTTCCGGTACGTCTCTGCCACCAGTAATCGTATAATAATTTAATGATTATTATAAAAATAAGTGAACCCAAAACGCAATTAATCACATCGAAAATCTGAATCGGTTCGTTAGGCTGTGGACATAACTCCGATTTGGATATGCGAAATAGGATTCGATTAGAAAATATATGATTGGATGGCACGGTATGCACGGCGTGAACACCATTTCTGGCCGCAGTCTTGCTGCTGGTCGTGGCGGCGCATCGAATCTCGTCCACATCTTTAACAATCTTGAAATTCTTCTGAAGCCAACCCTGAAATAAAACAGTCTTGCAGTCACAGTGCCACGGATTGTGCGAGAGGTATAACTCGTCCAAATGCGACAACTGATCCAATATGTATAATGGAATTTCTCGCAAACGATTTTGCGCCATATCTAACGCCACCAACTGTTTCAATATCTTCGTGCCCTCGAGACCAGAGAATGACTCTATAGTGTTATTGTTAAGATGCAAATTCGTCACATTTCGCCAGTCGTTGAGCGCATTCAAGTTAAGCGTAATATTCTTAATGTTGTTGTTCTCTAAGCGAACCATTTTGGTGGCCACCGGCAGGTCGAGCGGAATCGCACTCAACTCTTTGGCCGAACAGTTCACGTAAAGGTCGGCATGACTTCGCAGTAGAGAGCATTCGCATTGTCCGCAAATCGGTTTATCCAATACCGACAATCGCTGAGCGAAAGACATCTCCTTTGCCTTCTCGGGTGCGCCGCACCAGACATTGCGATCCGGATTGCGGTCTATTCTGTTCACATAACGCATAAACCAAATCAATTTCTCGTCACAATTCCATTCATTGTTATAAATAAGTAGTGATTTGATTTGAGAGCGTTTGAATAAATCGTATTCTTTGATAGTTTCCATGCGATTGTCATGAATTACAAGCGTATCCAAAAAATTGAAATGAGTTAAATCGAGTGATTTGAGTTCATTGCGACTTAAGTCCAACGAAATTAATTGATTATTATTAGCGAATAATAGCGATGAGTTGAAATCAGTTAAGTTGTTGTTCGCGAGGTTCAGGTATTGCAAGTGAGCATAGCGTGAGAATATATTGTTTGGCAATTGATTGGCGAATGAATCGCTTATGTTAATCACTTTCAGCGCAGTGGTCGTGGCCTTCAATGCGTTTAACAATCCCATGACCGCCGACGAGTCACTCTTCCATATGTTCAAACCAGTTATAACCGGCTCGCCATCACTTCTGCCGCATGTTTGGTAACTCTGTTCCCGAATCTCGGACGTCATGTTTGGCATGAGTTTATCACTAAATCTATCGTCCATTGAGTGACAGTTTAAGGAAATTAGTATTTTATCATCGTTTATGTATTGATTGCTGTCAATGCACTCAACACGACATTCGCACCACAAGTCTGCGCACACTTTCATCGATTTATCATTTCTGTGAAAACTTTTGTCGTTAACGTCACTCTGAACGGCAAAACCAATATTAACAATGAGTGCAATTAATAATAGTCTCGAGTAAAACGAAAATAACTTCATTTTCAATGCAAATGCGAACCCATTATCAATTCAATAATCAATTAGAATGTGTTTGTGTTCATTAACGCTACATATTTTGGTGCGACGAGTGTCACAATTAATTAGATTTGGTCGACAATCCACCGATACTTAGGAAGTCATTATTTACGACAACCATGTGATCGCGTTTGTGATCCACGCTATGCCTCTCTATAGTGTTGAGCGCATCCCATTTCAAGCGTCAGCCAATGAGCGAGCTTTGGGTGTGAACTGATACTCATTTAAATGGTCTTAATTTCATTCAAAAGTCTACTTTAATTTCGGATTACGTTATGATATGTTGTCATTTTCTTATTATAATAATCAACTTTAAATAACTCTATACTTATGGATCGAGATTTTCGGTAAACTTTCAAAACTAAATTCGGTTAAACGAAAATAAAATTGCAAACATTTTATATAAATTATGATTTTAATTATTAAAATAACTTTGAGGGTGTTTTTCTCGATTATAAAACAATCATTTATATTTAGTATGATTTGATTTGAATTTTAAATATTGTAAAGTTTCGTGATTTAATGCTATTGAACTAAACTTTGAACTGAGTATAAAAATAAAATGCCATTAAAAGCATAAATTTCGGTCAATTTCGGTAATGTATTGTTGAAATTTATTATTAGAAAATTTTATTGGAAACTATTTTTGGGATAAATTATTAAAATAAAAGCTTAAATAAATATAAATCCAATATTATCAATAAAATAGATAAAATGATAAAATGCAAACGAAGTGATCGCGTAAGTGAGCCGCAAATAATAAAAAGATAATAATGTTAAAATCAGATCATCGTTTGCTAATTCATGTATAAAAGTAGAACTAAAATCGATAAACTAAAAACAAATGTATTAATCGTATATTTATTAAGTTTAAGTCTCACTTTAGTCTTACATTTTCGTAATCATTATTCAAAATTGATTGAATAAATTATTTTGTCATTTTTAATTTCTAAATTATATCTGACAATATAACGGTAACATTCTTTTTTATTTCGATTTATAAATCATTATTAAGTAAAATATTCACATTCAAATTAATACAGCTATTTCACTGAAATAAAGAATTTTAATTTAACTTATTATTCAATTAAATTTATTTCAAAGAATATATTTTTATGATAATATATAAGCTATTAATTAATTTCTAATATAATTAAATAATGCGTAAACAAT
>JAQIYA010000789.1:0-16797 GCA_034699355.1 Microtritia minima
TTTTTGGCAAAAGATAAGCGTTATGTATTGCCCCAAAAACATAAATGGCTATTTCATTGTTATGCAAATGTTGACTTTCAAGATAAGATTGGAATAATATAGAGATTAGATTTTCTTTTTAGTTAAGAACTCAAGGCTGTTAATCAAAACGTGAAATATTCATCAAAACGTTTAAAGCCATAAATTAAGCATAAAAAGAAAACATTAGCAAAAGAATTTTAAGTGGTAAGCATTTGGATTTAATAAAAAAATGCGAGGCAAACATTTTCACGAACAATGTTCATGTCTGCCAATTAAAGAGTTAATACGTTAAACAATACAAACAATAACATGGGAAATATAATCAAATAAATTTAATTTGACACATACATTAAATGTCTATTATGGTATCAAAATTAAAACATCAAAAGTAATTAACTTAACACTACAACATGAGCACTAAATTACAACATAAATTGATAATTTTAGTTTCATTGTCTAAAAATAATCCACATAATGATGCAAATATAAAAACAAAGATAGCACACAATCTTATCGCCGCAATATCTTGAGCACAACTATTTAACCTTTTTAATGCAACAGACAATATTGACATTCAGGTAAACCACAACACATGATTAATCCTAAAGCGAGTATAAAAAGTTTACAAAAAACAAATAAGAAATATCCCCTTCGAAACGAGTTAAGAGTCAAGAGTTAAACCAATTTAAACAAAAAAATGGTTTTTCAAGTTAATTCGTGTTAATCATTTTAGGCATAAGCATATATTATTTCGGCACAATTATTGTTGTCAGAAGAGCAGGTTTTTTGAGTAAAAAATTAGCACAACACCTATGAATGAAAAGGCTATTAATAATGATTAAAACAAGCAAACATAATGCCAATGATTTATTTATACATTGAGCAACAAATCACAATAAACGGCATTCACTTCACTCATGAAATTAGTGGTACGATTTGGCTTTTATATAAATTAGCGTCAATGCTAGGCTTTAATTATTTGAGCAAATGAGCGCAAAGAATTAATATAAGCTTAGTTGGAAAAAATTTTTAAAAAGCGTTAATAATTATTAAGTAAAGGCATTATATGGTACTCAACAATATCAACAACAACAACAACAACAACTCGCAAGAACTCACCGGTGGCTGAATTGACATAACCATTGAATGGATTAAAATATTGACTCGAGTCATTCATTGTGAGACAGGCTTTCGCCTGCTCTGAATAAAGGGCACTGCGATATATAAAGTTATCTCTCGATATATCGGCATAAGTTAAAGGAGTTATCTGTCTGTTCGTCGTTTCATTAGCGAACGAACCTTTTGAAGCAAAACAACCAATAATATAGAATAATAATAATAATAATAATAACAATTAGAATCAATAATGATCTTTATGGGTATGTGTTTTTGTTGTCATATGGTGAACAATGAAAGGACTGTTTATTATGAGTGTTTGGGAATATGAAAAAAATGTTGTTTTTCTATTTTCTCTGTGGCACTCACTTGTCGGGTATTCATCCGAGATGTACGCTGAAACAGGTCGACGTCTCGAGTCACCGGTTGACGGATCGTCGTCGGGGGAGGCTCTGATCGGCGACGCGGAAAATACGAGTGCGTTGTTCTGTTTGCCCGACTGGTGGCCCAATATCACCGAATTCAGGTCCAGACTGCGCGGCGTTGAGCTGCCGAACACGAATCGCCGGTTCCCCTGTTTGGCCTCCGCTCGGCCGGTGTCCCGCTGTTCGCCCGCATTGCTGGCCTGACGAAACATGGCTTCACCGCTCTCACGCTCTCAACGGCCCTATAATTAAATGAATGCAAAACTCATTAAAGAGTAGAGACAAACTCATTTGGTCTGAAGCGCTCACACCCATAACACTCATTTAGTTAGCATTTTGATTAAAAGCTACGCATTACGCAAAAAAGCGAAGACAATCGGTGCGATTGTTTCATGGCTTACAGTCGTCAATTGCCAGTTGTTGTGTAATCGGTATGCGAGCCTTAATGGCAACAACAAAAAAACTTTAGGCCATTATTTTATTATCTCACAAGAAATATTTGGTTACGCTTTAGATCGTCAGCTGAAGCGCTCTTCGTATCGCTATATCCGCAATCCATTATGTAATCCGTATGCGATTACGTGCGCTGCGCAATGAGTTACGCGGAGAGCAATTGGTTAAGGGCTATGATTATGACTGTCGACGCCTCTCTAATGCGGTATCACTCGAGTCTGTATACAAACGTTACTATAGAATCGGTTGGCGGTCACGTGCGCGGCCCAGACTTCTTCACACCAGTCAAGACGCATCGAAAAGCGTGTCTTGATTGGTGACATTAATTGCTAATGGCTTGCATCAGACACGAGTGACCACTATATAATTAGCATCTTTTTTTATACCCGAATATTTTGCCTGCATTTCACTCAAAATAAAGCTGTTTTTTTTATCGCTTTGCCCCGACTTTAGCCTACTTTATATTTTGTTCAGTAACGATATTACGAAATTTTAATTTCAATTTTGCACAAATGCGACACACATTTCAATTATATATCGAAATAGATAATTATATCGTAAAATTAATAACTTTTTCAATAGAAATTTTGCGGTGAAAAATATTGGACACGCTATTAAGCGAAGATGAAGTCTGACAAATGCTATTAAAAAAATCTGGTGTTGAATGGGGGAAAAAATTTAAACAATTAAGACATGGCTCGTAAATTTTTGCACAGCTATTCCGGAAATTGAAGTTCGCGGATGTCGTCTTCGCATCATTTACTCCGTCAATCGTTAATTCAGGTTCTAATAGCAGTTTTCCCCCAATCGTTGCCTTTTTTTATTTTTAACTTTACAGGTAAATTGTTGGTTACGCGTCGCAATATTCGGGTTAAATATAAACATTTTAAACATTTTAGTATCTCATAAGTATAGCATATTATACTCACTCGTGAGTATACGTTTACTGTTTATTTTAACTGCTTATACATATGCATTGAGTAGGTTTATAACAATTTTAAAACCTTTTGATAAGTTATAAATGCTTCTATAAATATAATTCACAGATTTGGCACATTCGAGACTTTTATTTCTAGTCGGCAAATATTTTGTGGTCATTTGCCGCCGCATTTATCTCCTTCAGTGCCGCAGCTATTTATTATCGGCTTAAAAATTTAAAAATTGAATTATTTAAATATGAAATATATTTTTCTTTGTTTACATCTCGAGAAAAAATGACAAATTAAGCTCTCAAAGCGATTCAATATTAAATGAAAATGTCCTCCAGTGGGGCGAAATATAAACACGCTTTATGTTTGGTTATCGACAAAATGAGTTAAAAATAATATTTTTAAGTACAGACCACCCATAGGTGTAATCTCATCATTCAAACGAATGACATCTCATTTGATAGGTCTTATAAAAATTAAATATAAAAATAAAATGAATTATGGCTCGCATTTACACTTCAATACAGTTATCATTTTTCTCGAGATTGTTAGCCTCTGCTGTCGCTCTTTTAATACTGTAATAATATTTTTAATATAATTTTTTTTTCTCGAAAACATTATTACAGTATTATTTTTTGTTATATTATTTTCGAGCAAAAAAAGCCATTCTTAGTAATTAACTTTAATAATCTTTTATAATCGGCTCGAAAATAGATGGCCATAAATGGCGACTCAATTGCGGTCACAGCAAACCACACAATACATATATAATAAGTTATATATATATATAGACAGAGATATAATCCCCAATTAAGGGAAGTGTTTCACTCGATAGAGCTGTTTCTCTCGTAATAATTGTTTCACACGATTTCATTGACATTTAAGTTCGAGTTGTGTTCGAGCGAGCGATTGAGTGAGCGATGTGTGTGTGTGTGCACTAAAATTACACACTCGCCTGATTTTTCTCTTTCTTTCTCTCTATCTTTTTTTTAATTCAACAGCATTTACGCAGACTGTGCTGAGAAAAAGCAAACAAGAGTTTGAGCAAAAAATAGAGATGACTTAATAAATATCTACTCCAGAAATCATTGGCCACAAAGAGTATGAACGATAAGTTAAGAGTCGGCTGACCTAATATTAATTAAAGCCAAACGTTTGCCAAACGAGCTGCTCGTGAGAGAGAAAGAGAAAGAAAGAGAGATCGACTGTATTGACAACACGGCTGTAAACACACTCACAGACACACTATAAGGCGCACACAGATCTGCATATTTCAGACGCAGATATTTTCGTTTTGGCTCTCGTTTTGGTGAGCGCTCACAGACTAACAACACATCGCAATCACTCCAAACATCGCTCCACACGACAGCAAAGGGCGACTCAAATCACGTACCGTTTGTTGTTCGCTCGCGAACGCCGGCTCTCAATACTCGGCTGTCCAACACGATCGGCCAGCGAGCGGTTCGCTGCGCTCTCCACAGACGCAGACTCGGGCCTCGACTCACGGACGGCCAACTCTGCCACTCAATGGGCTCGTTATGTAATTGCGTTTGAATGAGTGGATCGGTTGATTGCGAATTGGCTGACGACGAGTGGCGTACAGTTGTGTGGAGAGAGGGATCGCAAACGAGTGAAGCTATATATGAATACGATGTTCGCGATTGAGTGCTGAGCGGAAACACCACTCCATAGACGAGCACTCGCTCTGACGTCAGCGCACGTCAACCACAAACATGTCACGCCTGTGTCCATATCGACGTATTCGCTGTATTGGACTCGCGTTCGGCTCGCTTTGGGTTTAATTTACGCCAATTTTACACCGATTGTTATGGCATAGCATTTTTTTAAATACATTTAAGAGACGATCGCATATATATGATGAGAACTTATTGTGGAGCAAAAATATGGGCAAACTTTCAAAGTTGAAAAAAGTTTAAATAAGTTAAATAAATTGCTTGAGATATTTATATAGTAATAATTGTTTAAAATTCAAATAAAAGACCAAAACATACACTTTATTTTATTAAGAATTATATAGTTTCAAATTCATTTCAACAGTTTATAAAGATTCTATTTATAAAGTTTCTGTTAATGTGAAAAATTAGATGAACAATGCATTTGATTACAAGTTAGAAAGTTATCAAAAAATTAGCTGCACTTAACGCATAGGCATATATCGAACTGCTGGTCGAGTCCCAGATACGAGTCGCTAACAAAATACATCGTGTATATAATGTTTCCGGGTTTGGATGGAGTGGTGAACTTGAGATTGTGGACAATCGGTCGCGATCTGCTGCCGATGAATCCGATTCGTTTGAGCGCCACGAGTTCGCATTTGTCCACTTCGCCCAACACGAGAAGCCAACCCTCGTCTTTAATTTTCGGAAATTTAGGCGCAATGGCTCGCGTGTTGTCAGCCTTCCTGCTGGTCAGCCGATTGAATCGACCCACAAGTGTGTATTCGGTGTTCGGCTCGACTTCAATCCATTTACGTTTTGTCAGTGGTTTCATCGTTAGATCGATTGGAATCAATGTATTGCTGTTAACAACATCCTCGTCATCAACATTGGGGGCAGTATTGCGAGATAAACTTAGTGACACTTCAATAAAAGGCAGTCTTAAAAGGGTTTGATAAGTCTCTCCGACAGCCTTTTCATCGGAAACAGCTCTTCGCATAACCGTCGCGAATGACATGTACCCGCTTTTCATAGCCAATGCAATCAAAGTCGGTAAAGAGTTGTACTCTCCCGGAATGCGTTCGAGATTGTCTTCGTTGATGTGCTCCAAACAAGTCAAGAGCGAGCTATTTTGAAGCCATCGCGCCTGAACTATCATCTGCTGGAGCGCAATGACTCGCAAAGTGGTGGGCAGGAGAGCCGCCTGTGCGGCCACGTCTATCATCGACTGCAATATACGGATCGCCTGATCCATAACCGACTTCAAATCGGTAAAATAATCGACACACGGCAACGGAAGGCGAGACATGTGAGCCTGTAGTAGTAGATTGGCTTTGGTGTGCGGACTGTCGAGAGAGTTACGGTCGACCTGATACGGACAACTCTTCGCCAGTTGACCGTTCAGGTCGTCCTCGTTGTGCCGAACTGGCAATTCGTTGTATTCGTGAGCGTTGGTCAGCGTATTCAATACGCCGAAGCAGTCCATGTCGTTGGTGTTGAGCTTCTCGTGAAACAGTCGTATTGTGGAGTGATTTAAATAATAATAGGATGCTATTCGACCTAAAAATGTAGGAACTATTGTTCGATCGTCGTCTTCAATAACAATACAGTAATCATCGACTAAGGTTTTCAGCGTATTATCGATGAAAGTGGACAGAAATGCGTTCACATCAGTAGTCTCGATGCTTGTAAGACCATAATAGACTGGATTTTTGAGTACCCGTCGAAACAGATAAGTCCAGTTCAGATATTCGATCGCCTCCTGTTTGGTTTTAATAGTTCCCGCCACGATCTCGGCGTTTAGATGGTCGGCCATAACGCCCAACAAACTGGACTCAACGGGAAACGGTTCGTACAAAAATTTCTTATAGAATTCCTTTTTGACGTCATGGACTAAGATAACGGCCACACCAGACGTGTCGTACTGCGGCCGACCGGCTCTTCCCATCATTTGCAGCACATCTGTAATCGGAAAATCAACATATCGGTGCAGTTTGCCGTCGAAATATTCCGTTCCTTTGATAACCACCTGATTATGTTTTTTTAATTGGAAAAAATTGAAAAAATGTTAAAAAACATTATCTCTTATCTCTTATTATATTAAAATAATGATGTTAGTCTAATTGAGTGGTATATTATTTCAAAATTTCAAAAGTATTAAATTACAATTTTAAATAAATAAATAAATATAGTGGCGAAGCCACCGGCGATGGACTAGTCACTTATAATAATTAAAGCATACCGCGTGCGCGGGAAGATTGACACCCCAGGCCAGCGTCGCGGTTGTGATTAGAATTTGAATTTTTTGATTCGAAAACAACTCCTCGACTAAGCTTCGGTCGCGTTCGTGAAGCCCCGCGTGATGTAGACCTATGCCGAAGGCCAGCGTAAACTTTAAATTATTATCTTTAACCATATTTATAAGGGATCTCATTTCGGTTTCCTCCATATGGAGAAATTTGCCGCTCTTTCCATCGGCGGCAATGAACGCGATCAGATCGAGTGCCGTCAGCCGAGTCTGTCTTCGCGACGAAACAAAAACCAAAACAGGCTTTTCCGGCGAATGCTGTAATATAGCCCTATATGTAGGCTTATTCATGAGCGCCATTCGTGGGCAATAGCTTTTGCCGGGATAGCCCTGAACGTGCACTTCGATGGGCACGGGACGGACGGACGGCTTGAAGTTGTAGAGACCGTTCTTCTTGATGTTCAGCCAACTCGCCAAATCCTGGGCGTTCGCGATCGCAGTCGACAAACCAATTATTCTGATACTCTGTTTGGAGTGCTCGCAAATAAAATTGGTTCGCGAGACAATCACCTCGAGAACTGGGCCGCGATCTTCGCCGAGCAGATGTATTTCGTCGATAATAAGTAGGCCGACGTCGCGCACGTATTTGCGCGTTTGCCAACTCCTGCTCACGCCGTCCCACTTCTCCGGCGTCGTCACTATAACATCGGCCGCCATTATGGCGCGAACGTCGGGCGTCACGTCGCCGGTCAGCTCGACAACTCTTCGGCCCAGATTTCGCTCGAGTTTCACTTTCCAGTCGTCGACTCTCTCCCGAACCAGAGCTTTAAGTGGTGCGATGTACACCACTTTTGTGGTGGTGTCGCGATTGAACACTCGAAACATAGCCATCTCGGCCGCGGCTGTCTTTCCAGAACCAGTTGGCGCGCCCAGTAATACATTGCAGTCCATGTGATAGAGAGTGTGAAAGATTTGCGTTTGAATTGGATTGAAGTGAGTGTATTTGTAAATCGATTCGTATAACTCGTTCTTCAACGCTGTCACCGGCAACGGATCCAAATCGAGAAGTTTGGTGTACGGAATATATTTCTCAGGCAGTATGAGATTATGGCACGGAATGGCAACTTCGATGTCGCAGCCGAGCCAGCGATCGAACGCCACGTGAACGATGTATTGGGTGGGAATGTTGTCGCAGTCGAGCAGTGGTATATTGAATGTTAACTTTTGCATTTCGCGTCCAATTACCTGCCGTTTGGTGAACTTATACAGTTCGCTGTGATAGACATGATTGCTGTCGATGTCAGAGATCCATATCCAACACATTTCGCACACCTTTCCGTGATATTTGTCGTCCCACCTGAAGGTCGGAGTCAACTCTAACTGCACCATAAGAATTGTTCGGGTAATTGGCTTCAGAATTGGATTCACTTCAACGCTTGGCAATGTGTCAGCACATCTTTTAATGATAGCACCATAACTTTGATGACGCACAATACGACCGATTTCGTCAGCCGTTAGTTCGCGTATTTTGTGAACGTCCAGCTTCGCGTCCTCAATCTTTCGCATCACTTCGAACGAAATCTCTCGATTCTCAAACTGTCTGAGCGGTGTCTCGTAGTCCCACATTTGTCGCTCAAACATTTGACTTATTTTGAGCAAATTGGCTGCAATAACAGCCCAGCCTTTCTTTAATACGTACTCGAATAATCCGCGAATTATTCGATTAACATTCTATATACAGGATATCAAAATCTAATAAACCGTATTTTGCAAATTAAAGACCAAAATATATGCTAACCTGCATAATAAACATCGAGTCGGATATTAAGGAAAAGCTGTCGATTCTGGCTCTCGAGAGGAACGATTGCATCAAAATGCTGACCTTTCCGTGACAATTCTCAACACCACCTGCGACTCCCAATTTGCATTCCCTATGCATTAGTTCATCCAATTCGCCAAATTCGTCTTCGCGAGACTAAAGACAAAATAATTGAGTTATAGATGTTAGTACTAATGCTTTTCAGATCAAACCTTTAGCTGAAAGAACTCCTGCGCCTGAGCCACCATAGAAAATATATCTTTCGTAGTCATCATATCGGATATAATTTCGTTGAACTTCTCTATAGTATCGTATTTAATATAGTAATGGCTGGCCGTTCGGCCCAAATCTGTGGGATCGAGAGTTCCCGCTTCGGGACAATAACGAATCATTTTTGCCTTATCGAGCGCTTCGGCAGAGTACACCACAAGCTTTCTCCGAAATTCGACTAAATTTTTATCGTGTTTCAACTCGTCGGCGGTAATGCCGTAAACAATGGCATTCTTACGCATCCGAATAAATAGATAAGTATAGCCAATCCAATCGATCGCCTCGTCAATCGTGGTTATCGTTCCCGAGACTATTTCGGCGTTCATATTGTCAGTTAAATACTTTTTAAAATTGCTCTCAATCGGACTCTGGCTCGTCAAGAGTGACAAATAATGCCTTAGCTTGTTGTGCGAAGTGATAATAGTTCCGTGGCCTTCGTTATCGTACTGCGGCCGACCAGCCCTACCGAATATCTGCATCACGTCCAACATACTGATGTCGACGTAACCGCCCTGAGACGCGTCGTACATCTCAGTGCCGCGTATGATCACCTGCATTGCAAACATAATTCAAAATACATTGACAAAATTAAATTAAGCGATTAGTATTTGGCTTACAGAATGAGCGGGTAAGTTCACTCCCCAGGCGAGCGTCGCCGTACAGATCAACACCTTTATCACTCCCGTCCGAAATAGTTTCTCCACGAGATTGCGATCCATTCGAAGCATACCGGCGTGATGTATAGCGAAGCCGCGCTCGAACAGCTCGGACAAGTGCTTCTGTCGCGCCCGTCTCATCATCTGCTCGGAACCGACCAGCTTTTCGGGATGACATTTGAACACATTTAGATCGTCTAGTTTGCTGGCTTTGTCGCGCAGTGAGACCGCGGTCCGTAACGTGGCGTTTCGCGCGTGAACAAACACCATCACTTGATGGCCCTTTGAGATCATTTCGTGCACCTTCTCGTACAACACTTCGTCCATATCGTTAAATAGTTGGGTATTTTGCGTGGCTTTACAACCGATAAACAGCTGAGTAAGAGGTACGGGTCTAAATCTATTATCGAAAACAAAGAGTCCCTTTTTATGGTTAACGTGCAAAAACTCGGCCACATCTTTATAATTGGGTAGAGTAGCGGAGAGACCGATCAACCGAATCACAGACTGAGACGACTCGACGTATCTTTTAGTACGAGCGACGAGCGCCTCAACAACAGGTCCTCTATCGCTCTGCAACAGATGGATCTCATCGATGATGATTAGCCGAACCAATTCTAAGAGCTGGACGTCGCCCTTCGCTTTTCTGGTCACAACGTCCCACTTTTCAGGTGTGGTTACGAGAATCTGTGTGCTCATAATTTCGCTTTTCGACAATTGCATATCACCTGTCAGTTCCCTGACTTGGATGCCGAGCGGCGCTAATTTTTTGGAAAAATTATCGGTCATTTCGGCGGCCAATGCTTTCATGGGAGCGATATAAACAATCTTAAACTTAGTCAAATCAATGTCGCGCACTGTTGTCGCGTTCGACTTGATCTCGTGCAGAATGGCGAGCATCGCGACGTTCGTCTTTCCAGCGCCGGTCGGCGCGCATATCAGCATATTTTCGTTTGTGGTGTACGCCGTTTTAAACACTATCGACTGAATGCGATTGAGTCTCTTAACGCCCTTAAACGCAATCTTTCCGAACTCGTCGAGTTCGGTCTCGACGTCGATCAGTTTGTAATTCTCGATGACATTATCGGGAGGCGGTGGCGGCGCAGGTATCTTAATCTCCTCCCACCGTCTCTGGTCATTGCGAATAAAGCCCATCGGAAGCGCCATTTTCGCGCCGGAAATGAACGCCGGCGTCGACTTTGCCTCCATATACGAGTCGAACACGAATGGATACTCACTCCGGTCGAGTGTCTGCTGCGACCCCTCACTAAACAGTGGTGCGTACATCGCTCTCACTAAAGCCATTTCCCTCTCCTGTCTCATGCGCTCGATATCATCCATAGTGAGACCGTTGCTGACGCCCTCATCTTTGGTCACTCCCTTATTAATTTTCTTCTCAATCTTTCGCAATTGTTTCTTCAAATTCTTCTCCTCCTCGGTTTGAACGATCACAGACTGAGATATAGCCGGCCGTTTCTCGCGAAACGCCGAACCGCTGTTCGCATGTGTTCCTTGAGATTTGGATTTACTGGAGTCACTATTGTGGATCAACTCGTGGCCGTAAATCATGCGATACGAGCTTTCAATGTCTCTGCGATGTTTGACCACCTTCTCGATCATATCGATGCAGTCGTTTCCGAGCAAGTTATACAGCTCTACGCTGATCTCGTCGTCACTCTTTCCGCTCATTTGTATCCAAGTTATCACAGTTTCGAAGAGACTCTCGACTGTCATATAGTAAGGGTCGGCGTGACTGTCGTTATACTGGTCGATAAATTTGGTGAACTCGCTGTTCAGCCATTCTATATTATAAAATTTACTCGTCGAGGGAACACAAGCGTTGGAATGACTAGAATTAATTGACTTGAAATTACCAGCACTGCTATCTATACATGTGGAGCCATTGTAATGAAAACTAAGGGCTGAAACTTTCTTGTCGTCATTGAAGAGCTCCGCCGACTCGTCCACAATCGAGTCCCACGAGACGAGAATTTCGTTTTGCTGCGCAAACGGATCGATGTCGAGACCGTCAAACTCTTTACCCCATTCCTCCTCGTCGTCGGGTTCGATGAGACTGACGAACGACTTGAGCTGTTCGCTGGCGCTGCTGTTGTTGAACGGCATGAACAGCCTCTGCCGGTCGCCCAACTCGAGCACGTCGAGTATGATCTTCGAGTGCTCGTACGCCCGATTCACGAGGTTATAGTTGACCGCCTCCTCGCCGAACGCGTTGGCCAACTCGCTCATCTGCTGCGAAGTGACGCCCAACAGCTGTTTCACGTAATAGGCGTCGTGAAACACCTGCAGCACCAAACAGACCGCGCTCTCCACCAGTTCCATAGGCGAGCCGAAGCCCACGAAATCGCGACCGATGTCCAGCATTTTGCGGCACAACTCGTTCACCTCCTTCTCGCTCACCGAGCGATGTCTGCAGCCCTCGCGTAACGCGTACCGCACTTCACTCCAATGCGGCAGAATATTGCGCTGCATTTGCATCAGCACTCGCTGGCGAACCATACGATAGTAGAGCGCGTCCTCCACTTCGTCGAACTCGTTCGGCGGTCGACTCAGCGAACTGTACGCTCGCAGGTATTCCGTGAAGCGCGGCAAACACGGCAGCGACTGCTGGCCGACGCCGGTCATCGTTGTCCGCATATCCATTGCCGCGTCCCTAAACTAATATCAATAAACAACTAAAAGCCAAACAAAAACTAGAGCTGAGATGTGATGCGAGGCACGAAAAAGCGTGCGATTTGTGTGGTGTTATAGTCTGCACACGTGCGGACAACGTCGAGACAGCGTTCAGACAGCGCTCGTGACGCGAGTCCGTCGTGTCGTCAGTCGTGTCTTCGTTTCGTCACTGTTTTGCGCAATCATTTCAATCCAAACACGGCTCACATCACGCATACACTCGTATTCGCTGCGATCGCACACTCTCTACGCTGTACTGAAAGAGTGTCATTCACACCTAATTCTAACATAAATAATGTGTTGATATACCTGTTTGTGATTTCATATCAATGGTTGGACATAACAATAAGTGGGATTTTTTAATTGCCTTTTGCGCTGACGTTATTTATGTTTATTCTTTGGTGTTTCGCGTGCTATTGATGTGATTTATTTTATAATCAACAGATGGCACGCATTTGTTTAAATTTTAAAATTTAAAAATACTGCTCACAAACTCACAGAACAGGCGCGGAATAGAGAATATAGAATAAGTATATAGACATTCGTGACATTTCGCTTTTAATGATGGCGTTTAAGTTTTTTCAATTATTTTCTATTAATGACTGTATTTTTTTATTATTTTTGTTAAATATATATATATATATAGCGATATTTAATTTAAGAAATATTCCTATTTTATTCCTTAGCGTGTGATAAGATTTATTGAATTGTTTAATACGCAAACATGAATTTTTATTATTTTAAGAATCACATAATAATATAAAATGAAAACTATATTAAGTATTCTGTAATATTCTGTAAAATCTTGTGATTCGCTAAATAATTGAAACAAACTATAGAATCAATTTCTTTATTTAAAACATTTATTAATGAAATTTATACAATTGTTTATTATTACAAAGATTATTAATATATTTGATGACTTTCAGCTATCGATAGATTACAATGAATTAACTTTATTTGTTTTTTTTGTTTACAATAGGCATGAAAAATATTGAAACAAAATCATAAGTTAGAGCTACAATTCATATAAAATTTGTTTATTTAATTTATAAATACGTTCAATTAAACGTAACATTTCATACATGATATAACCAAATAAAATTTTTACTTTGGAACCAATCTCACCATTTTTGAGAACCTATGATATAGTAATCTACCGTATATTTAATATACTGTTTAAGTTATTATTCCATTAAATATCAACTTTCATCTCGAGTTCATTAATTAGATTATAGTTTAATTTTTTTTTCTTCATTATTTTAATAATAATTAGATTTTGTTTTATTTATCAAAAAGCATTTTCTTTTACGTCATTATTATTTCACAGCAAATAATTATATAGAAATATTTTTATACATAATTACGCACTAAAACAAGATAAAAAGTAAAGGTTTTGTTTTTTTTATAATATAATTTAATCTGACTGTTCTAATTGAAACAACAGTTAAATACAAATAATGTAATACACAGAGAGTATTGATTTTGATTACGCTCTTGGGCATAGGCATCACGACCGACGGATTGCAATTTAAGCACCGAAAAATGCAACAACTCGTCAGTGAATGCAGTGTTGTTTTTTAGTGTCTTCGTTAAGTCGAAGTTTGTTTCTCGTGTTTTCGCTCGTTTCTTGTGTTGTCTGTTAATTATGTTTTCTAATACCTAAATAAAATGTCTATAACTACAGTATTATGTTAAATGTGTTCGTGTCTGTGGCTTTTATTTTCTTGCTTATGTCTGTATTGGATTGTTTGTGATTGTGTGTGTGTTGTAATTTAAATGTATTAAATGTATCAATAGTAACATTTTGTTTTCTCTATCTATCTTTCCCTCGAAAAACTAAACGCTTTAATCCCAGTCAAGACTCGTCGTTGACTATCGTTAAGTTTTCCATAATTGGGTGAATGATTAGAAGATTTTGTTTCTCCTATTTAAATATATTCTAAAGGATCACTTTATTAGGAACAATACCGCCCTACCCAAAGGGGTCACCCCTTTGCTTGGGGTCACCCTTAATGGACATTTAATTAATAATTAATAATTATAAACAATATTAAGATAATTAATAATTCATATATAAATGTTTAAATTCATTAAAATTCATATTAGAATATGTAATAAAAACTATGTAAAATATATTGAAAAATGAAAATAATGGGTTAATTTTCATATTTCTTATCAAACACTAAACTCTAGTACTAAATAAAAGTGTGTGTCTGTGTTTTGTGTGATGTATACACGAGTGTCAGGTTTAGGTTAATGTAAAGTTGTTAGGATTTATTTACAGGTGTTGACTCTATTAAGTCATGTCATGATTTTGAAAGATATGTATATAAACTTAGGAGGTTCAACACCTATTAGTGTAATTAATCGACGACCCCTCTATATTTGAGCACACATTTTTATCATTTACATCAAAGACAAGTAATATTAAAAGTTTGGTTTTCTTTCTTTTTTTTTATACAAACGATTGCTGGGATTCAATAAATTTGGTGATAATTCAAAATGTAATGAATTCATAAATTATAGGCATTAATTTGAAACAACAATTAAGTGTCAACATGTGGAGTGCCTGAGGAGAGACAAACTCAAGTCGCAACTGACATAAAAAAAACGATAATCAAAAATGACAACTAAAAAAATTGTTTTTAGCACAAACAATGAAAGTTAATGATAGCGATTGTTGGCGAGTATGCTGTCTGTTTGGGATGATCTGTTCTTTTGTACATATTTATCATGGATAATGTAATACACTATACTCATCATTGAAATGATCTTTTATTTTACAAAAAAAAGCGCTAAAACTATGCGAAACGAAGGCCTACTTTACTAAACGACACGAGTATATACGTTGAACTGGTAGTGGGGGTGTGGTATCGAACAGAGATAATGCGAGGGAAAGTGGTAAGCGTTACATATCGCGCATATCGCGACCCCGACTGCCGTCCGAGCCCTCCGACTTGGTGTCGTCGGTGGTGGGCGTCTTGCCGATGGAGCGCGTGAGTCCGCTGTCGGAGAGCTGCTTCTCCGACGAGGAAGACAGTGTTTCGGCCGCGTTCAGAATGCTCTCCTCCTCAGAGCCCGGTTCGCTATTGTTGGTGCTCTGCTTGCCGTTCGTGTCGCCGTTCGAGTCGTCGTTTCCGTTCGCCTTTTTCGTGCTGCGCTTCTCCTCCAGTTTGGGACAGTCGGCGATCAAGTGGTCGGACGACTTGCAGTGATGGCATCGCTTCGGCTGTGGCCCCATATTGCACTTCGCGGCGATATGATTGGCGAACTCTCCGCAGTTATAACATCTGTTAAACAGACCAGAGTTTGTTAATTTCCTTTCAAATGCCATTAACTTATTTTGTTTCATAGTTAAAATTTTAAAATATGATTATAATTCTTGTTTTTAATAATTTATTATTTAAGGTTGAAATTATGTTTTATGTTTTAAATGCTGTATATTTATAATTGTAGAGTAATATATAAAACATTCTTGTAAATAATTTCTGGTTAATTATGAATAGTAAGTTTAACAAAATTTTATTGTAAATTAGTGCCGATATTATTTTATTACACTGAGAATAAAAGTAATTAATTTATTCTTGAATTTTTAAAAGTAAAAATTTTGAAAATGTTGATAAGTATGAGAAAATTTGCAATTGTAATAAACTTATGCAATAATAATAATCAATGAAATTTCCCATTAATGCATACCAGACACAAAATAATAATAATAATAATTAATTACAAATACAATATCTTTAATGAATGTAAAAGCAAGTCTCTCTCTCTCTCCTCTCTCTCTCTCTCTCTCTCCTCTCTCTCTCTCTCATTTTTAATATTTAATTTGCAAGTCATAGTCTCTTAAAAAAGGTACAAACCATATCGTGATCATAATTTTATGGCATAAATTTATGTTCCGCCAGAAAAATTCAATCATTATAAACGTTCAATTTGTGTCACAATTTAAGGCAAAGTAAGACATTATTATGAAATATGAGCAAAAGTTAAATGACTTTTGTCATACAAATCAATTATATCAGAGTTAATGATTGTCATTTTAATAATAATGATAATCATAATGAAACGATGCCATCAAATATTCTCCATTATTATTCCACTTATTCTCTACTTTTTTTGGCAAAAACTATTAGTGCATTACATAATTGTTAATTGTATTGAAGTATAATGTAAGTGCTTGTATGGATATAAATGGTTAATTGATAAAACTAAACGAATCATTTGACACATTTAATGATTGGATCAAAGTTTAAAAGATATAAAAATAATTTTATTAATAGGAGACTCAAAATTTATGTCTTAAACAGTTTCTTGTATTCTGTATTTTTATGTTATATTAAAATTAACTTTAATATTATAAGTGTATTGATATTAAAATATTTGAGATAAATTAATTTATTATACTGTGATAAATATGCTCTCAAATATTTATTTTTAGATAAGGCTATAAAAATAAAGATAAATTTTGTAATTATTTAATGTATTAT
>JAQIYA010000790.1:0-16791 GCA_034699355.1 Microtritia minima
CTGTATATCTGTATATCTGTATATCGGGAAAATAAGTTTTTATTTGTAAATATGAAAAAAGTAAATTCTGTTTTTTATTTAAAAATCTTTTTCTATGACAATGATTAATAGGAAAGGCATATTTCTATTAAGGAATTGATGTCATTATAAAACTTCTAGAAATTAGTGTACGCATGGATAGAGTCATGAATTCAATTTGAATATTATAACATTTATTTTATTAGTCTCATTTCAAACAGTATATTAACTCTTTCACTTTAATTTTCCCATGTTTTTCATAATAATATATCGTTATTATTTATCGTAATTATTTTCATCAACTTTCCATTAGAGGAAACTCTGGCGAGCCTTAAAACACTCCAAACAGGGACGTATAGAATACTATTGTTTTTAAAAATATATTTATATTTATATAAGACAAGACGCCACTATAGTCGCCCAAATGCTTGCCTTAACGTGAACTAATTTATTTTATCAACAATACTATCCAATTTCTATATGTATTTTTTACTGCACTCATACTCCATGTGTTTATCGTCTGAGTTATAATATTCTCAGTATTGTAATTTAGGTAAAACCAAACTTTTGATTTATTAAGCAAAATATCAAACAAATTAAATTAATTTTATAATTTAAAATTAATTGCCTAAGTTTTAATTAATCAAATCCATTCCTAAATATATTTATCAACGAATAATAAAAATGTCAAAATAATTTCTAATTACCACATTTATAAAGAAATATAATTAGATATAACTATGAATAAATATTTATAACTAAAATTAGTTAAATAATTACCTCTATCTATAGCTAAATTGCGTTTATAAAACGAGGGAATTAGAAATTATTTTGATATTTTTATTGGTCGATGATATATCGTCTCGAATGGTCTTTGAGTAATTAAATATTAGATAAAAGTTTGCCGAAACAATATATGCAATAAAATTTTTGGGTATCACAAAATATATTACTTTAACCGTTATATTTGTTTTACTAATCCAAAGATATCAAAAATGTATCATATTATTGCAAAGTATACCAAATTAAATTACGCATTTCTATGTAATAACAAATATCAATAAATTTCTCGCAAAAGGGCAACACCTCAGAGAAAATATTGTTTTAACGAGTCATGAAATGTGTTCCAACGTCTAGCAAACTGACTATTTTTGCATGTAAATTACATTATATATAAATTTAGTAAACAATGGTAAGATTTTGCTTTTTATTCTAAATAAAAGAGCAAGTATTGAATTGATATTTGAAATATTTAGCAAAACCTAACGAATCTATGCTTTAACATACACACGTATACATGCATACATTTATGAACGAAATTGAAATAAGCCGATCTGATTAATTAAATTAATGCAACATAAATTTGTACATTATTTAAACATATAATTAAAATTAAGTAATATTAAATAAAATAATAATCCACATTTAAGTGTGCACTAATTTAATATCAACAAAATTAAATTAAATTTTGTTTTATTAATAATTTACTATTATAGTATAATAAGTATTTACCATATAATATGTCCCTTTAAATTTATTAAACTTTTCATATTTAATAAACACATACACGCATAAAATTAGCATCATTTAATTTTTCAGTTAATATTAAATAAATTAAACTGACATTAATGTTGGGTATTAATTAAATCTTAATGCAGACTTAAATTTAAAGAGCATACTATTTCAATATAGCAAAATGCAACGAACCTGTTGTCTATTCTGTCTGTTATCAATGATAACTTATCATGTTATATGTAATCAACAGAATTTAACCGTTTTATTGTCATTTCTCTCTCTCTCTCTCTCTCTCACACACACACACACACACACACACAACAATTTTAGAACACTGTTAGAATTTTTATATTAAGTGATTTGTTTTATTGTTAAATTTTCTTTTAAAAAATATACAATATCGAAATGATTAAATAGTTTGTATGATTTATGTATTAAATTTAATCGCCAATTTCCTAAAAGTTAGACAATACAATGTCTTATTTATTTGAATCTACTAATCCTAACATTTACATCGCTATAAGCATTTTCTCTAAAATTATTTAATTGCGAGTCTCGCCCATTCTCTCCTAACTTTATTGAAAAATCCTAATAAGTATGCAAAAATTTAGTTGTTTTCGTTATTTTTCTAAGCTATTTTTTAAGCCCTACTGTGCAGTCTTTTGCCTAAAGAAATCTTATAAGATATATAATAATAATACTGTAATACTTAAAGTATTCTTTTTTAATATTTCAATATATAATAATACAGAAATTTTATCCGAATGTTATCCGAACTTAAACTCTTTAACTATTTATAAAGATTTTATACTAATATACATTAATATATTAAATATGACTTATATTAATAAATTAAATAAGTAAGGCTTAACATTTGATGCTTTTAAAGAAAGAAAGGAATGATAGAATACAAGCAATCTTGATCTTTATTTTAATGCTATTAAGCGTTAACACTATAGTAAGTCTTAAACTAAATCAACTAAACTATTAACTAAATTATAAATTTTACTAAATTTCATATCTAATAGTTCAACAATTTTTAGCTGATTTTGACTCAGACTAAAGCAAGCTATAGATTTGAGATATCCGTTCGTCTGCCTCCACATCAAATTATGAATTGAATTGTATTCATTGGTATTTATATACCCTGTTCACTCAACCAAAGCTGATTTCCAGTGAAGGAGTCTTTAACAAAAATCAACAACAACTCAACAGAGAACGCTCTGAACCACTGGGATTCGAACCCGAGTCGATAGACCCTATTCGTCTCCCTATTCAACTACTTTTGAGTCCTGTATGATTATAATTTAAGTACAGATTCAGAGAAAAACGTATAATATGATGAATCTTTTATAAAATGTCAAAAATAAAATTTGACACAGAAAAATAAAAAAAACTAAAATTTAAAATAAAATACTTCTCATTCAAAAATGAATTTAAATAAGTCTCTTAAAAATAAAACTGTCATATTTCAAAATATATCTAGTTTATAAAATCTAATATGACAATGATTTTTACTCGATCAAATTTTAGAAATAATATTCAACAAAAATTTCAATAAAATAGTTAATAGATTTTTTTCCCCTAATTTTCGTTTATAAGCCAAAGTCTTCTTATAAGTCAAAGATAATATTTTTTTAAAGATTTTAACTTTTTTCTTTAAATAAACATTGGCTTATCTTCACTAAATTAGAGTTCTAATGCTGAATTTTTTATACTATACTCAGAATTTCAAAATTTATTAACCAATAAATAGAATAAATTTTCCACAAAAAAGTGCATTATTTCGTAATAAATTTTAAATTTAATTGAATTTTAACACTGTTTTTCAAAAAATTAAATTAATTTTCTAAATTTGAGTCTAAATTTGCAATTAACCGAAAACATGTATTTTCTATGTATTTCTTATTTCAAAATAGATTAGACTTTAACTGACAAGAGAGTCACATTCGCCATCGCCGGCAATATTAAATTGTCCGCTATCACTATAATGTATCACTATTACTATCGTTTGGCGGGACTTTGTTTATTGCTCTTTTCGCAATATCAGAATCGCAATGATTGACATAATCGTTGCCATAAATCAAATATTCTTTAACTTATATTCAGCCAACATTTGCAGTTATATTATTTTTGTTTAATCTAGAGTGAAGTCTATGACTCGAATCCAACTCTTTTTCCAAATTAAACATGTATTGAGGAATATAACTCATGCAGAATTGTAATCAGTTATGCAAAGCTGTGTGCTATATGTTACTACTCTCTCTATCATTACTTTATTTCTTAAACTTATTAAAATTCTACACTAATATTTATATTTATTCTTTGGAGTATTAAGATTTCTGTATGAGTATATATAAGAATACATTTAATTATTAGTGCTAAGCATTGTACAAATTAGCGCACACATATGTTTCATTGTCTGTAAAAATAATATTTTAATAAATAAATAATAATTCATTATAAAATCATTTTTCTATAAAATCAATTCTATATAAATTTTTTATCACGAAATTACAAAAGTAGAAATACACAGTTTAAAGCATTTCCTGTGCAAACGAAAGTTAAAGTTACTTTGGCTGTAATGTTTTTACAGATTGAATTGGCTTTAAGCTAACGTTATTTCACACTATTTTCGAGTGCCTATAGTGTGTGTTTCAAATTTCCTAAAGATATAAATTGAATTCTTCAAACTGAATGTTTTTTTCAATATTTTAATAATTTTTTCTTTGATTTTTTATTATAGAATAACAGCGTTATATTTTGCTAATATGTATTAAATTTACATCAAAAAGTTTTTGCGATAAAAAAAACTTATTTCAACTTTTGAGCCTTTTATTTATCATTTTGCTTTGATATTTTAAGATTTTAATCTCATTTCGAGGCATTTGAGGCTTCTTTGATGCTTCTGAAGAATTTTTCATTATTCAAACAATGGAATTGGAAATGAATGCAAACTATTTGTTAAACATTTACTCGTGCTTAGCTTGAGATACAAAATTCTAAGAAAAATTCAATAAAAATTTAAGATAAATCTAATTTTATTTTAGCTGATATTTTGTATAAAATATTAATTCAATTTTAAACTTTTGATAATTAAATTGATAATTAAACTGCAATAAAATTGATAATTAATTAAAATAATTTTATAAATTAATTATTTATTTTAAAATTTGAAAATAACATTTAAAAAAATAAAATTTATTAATTAAGGTCTATAAACACATTTGTCCTGTTTTTTTGGCTTTTAGGCGAATTAAAATATTTTTAGCTTAATTACATTAATAAATGGACTTGATTTTAGAGTAATAAATAATTTATCTACTATATAAGCTACTGTATAAGCTAAAGCCACAAATTAACCAAATTCACATTTTAAGAAATTTTCATTTTTTTATAAAAAAGTAATAAATGCAAAATATTGATAAATTAGTATCTTTTATAAAATAAATTTTAATGAAATTTGATTATAATATAGTATTAATTCTGGCATATTTTATTTTATTATTTAAGTATTTAAGTATTTAAGTATTTAAGTATTTTACTTAATTTTTAATTTAATATTTAATTTATAAATATTTAATTGATTAATAATTGATAAATTAAGCGATTGTTATTCTTTTTTGATTAATTGTATAATTAATTAATATTGTTCTAAATTTTAAAAACTTTTCTAAAAGTTTAGCGAAATTTAGACTACAAAAGAAAAATAATTTTTGATTAATTGAATTCAAAGAGTAAATAAAAATGTGATGTCACTTAAGAGTATTATGGAAATCAGTAAAAAAATGTTGCTCTAAAATAACGCTATGATATTCTTTTATTGATTAAATTAAATCATTGGCGTTAAGTTTGAAGAAACAAAATTAAGTAAAGTAATTGACTTAAAATATAGTAATTTAGATAAAAGTATCATTAATCAAATTAACAAGAGATTCATAATCGAATAAACAATTGATAGCAAAAAAATTAAGTTATAGCCAAAAATAATAATGTCTATAATTTTTACATTATTGTAAAAGAGATATTAAATTCTATGTAAGAGAACGAATTTGCGAATGAATGAGTGAGTGAAGGAGGGATAGAGAGAGAGAGAGAGAGAGAGAGAGAGAGAGAGAGAGAGAGAGAGAGAGAGCGAGAGAGAGAGAGAGAGAGAGAGAGAGAGAGCATGAGTTTTAAACTTTTAGACGATATTGAAGACATATAAGACGATACATCAAAGCTTATGACAGTTTATCTATCATATCATTTGATAATATAATGGTCAAACTTAATAGCGACACCAAAAGTTTCTATTTGAGCTAAAGTAGAGATAAAAATAGCAATGATGTGCGAATAAATTTTAATAAAAAAATATTAGAATCAAGAAAAACAATAATTTCCATTTATAAATTTTATTATCTTTATATTTACATAACAGAATATTAAACTTGTTAAATATTTATAAAGTTAACTAAAATTCTTTAATATTTATTAAATTGGCTAAATTTTTTGATATATGTTAATTTAAATAAAATTTATGTCTCAATTTTTAAAAAGAGAAACTTTTCCCAAATTTTGCTTCAAACACAGTGTGCAAAATTAAGTTTTTAAAATGTATAGATATATCAAGAGCTTCAGATTTTGATGTCGGCTGTGGTGACAAAATCAATAAACGTCCACTACATCTAAGTTTTCATATATTCACGAATAGGTACTTACGTCAGTAAACCAAAATGATGGTTAGAGGTCACGAATGTCTAAAAATTGGCTCCAAAAATCTATATATATATATATCTACTGAATATGATTAAATGCAAGACTTTAATGCATCAAATATAGTTTACTCATAGATTGTGAATTTTATAAATTTATATATAAATTTATATTAATTTTGCTCAAATTATAATTAGTTTTAATTGAATTATTAAATTCGCTGATTTCATAAAATAAATATCAGAGTCGATATTTATATTTAAAATATTATTTAAAGCCAAAGATTATTAATAAAATACTGTGTAATTCAATTCTATAGCAGTTATATAACATTTTTAGAAATATCTATACATTTTTTCTTATATTGAATACTAAACTTTTTTTTTATTTATGATTGAATATTATGTTATGTTATGATATGTCAAAACAAAAATAAAAGAATATATATATATATAAAGTGGTCGTCAGTATATTATTTTTAAAAATATCTTCAAGACTATAATATTGAAGAAGTTTATCAATTTGCAAAATAAGTATATACAATGATATAAATGGTTTTTAAATAAATACTCTAAAACTCTACTTGAATACAAACTAAACATAAATAAAAAACACTGAGGTATTTGTTAGAAACAAAGATCATTTATTTGAATTCAACAAAATTGATGCACAAATATAAAGAATTGCATCAGCTTTTAGTGTGTACTTAAAAGTACAACAAATAAATAAATTTCGGATAAATTATATATTTAGATATATCGAAATAAGAGAGCGAATAATCAATATCTAAATGGTTATAAATGAGAGAACAGCATTAAATACTTATTGAATGCTTAAGCTCGTGAATGTCTATTTAAAAGTAGCAAGTTTTGCAATCGAGCGATAATTTATGATAATGGATACTTCATACTGAATTGAGCACATCTTTACATTTTCGATTCGCTTACGTGTGAGCATTTCTAATATATAACTTATTATTTAAATCGCTTCAATACTATAAAATATTATATAAATATAATATTATGTTGTTAAAAATATTTTTATACAAATAATGTTTTTTTAAATTTTACTAATAGTATTATATGTATTACAGGTACTCATAATTGTCAAAACTTGATTTACATTGTTTTCATTAGCCAAGAGAACTAAGTTGAGAACCAATTATTTCAAAAGTAAAGAAAATTTGTCTCTGAAGTTATTCTGTTTCATAAAAGTTAGGACAACTAATATGATATATATCCTGTTAAAAATTTATAGAGATATTAAAATTTTCTTATGATTTAGTAATAAATTTTTAAAAAATAAGTTTTAAATAAAATTATATTTTTTACTATTAAGAAATATTTTTCTAATATTTAAAAAAAACACTGCAGTAATTGTATCAAAATTATATAAATGAATTAATTATTGCGAAAATTATTACTTAAAAATAATTTAATATCATTATTTAATTTAGGTTAAATTATTATATTTAAGTTAAACCATTTGTAAAAATAAATAACTATATGTCAATATAGTTAAAACTATAAATAAATATTACAACTTGAATAAAAATTTTATTCCTTTAAGTCCTGAATTAATAAATTTTAATTATAAATTTGATATTTTTTATCGGATTTTGTCTTATAATCAATTCGGAAATGTATGTCTAAAATATAAAAATATGTCTATGTCTACTTCTTTCATTGCGGCTGTACCCCTCTCAGCAGAAGGGAGAAAGTTTACAAACTGCCAAAATTGTACCCATTTTATCTTTTTTATTCCAAAGATGTCCTGTAAGTTGGAAATTAACCCACGAAACCTATATTGCGATTAAATATCTTTGTATTGCATTAATATCGTGCTATCAGGTGCGGGGTATACATAGGATGAGGTGTATTATTGCAAAAGTTGGGTATAAATAAGTTGTTTCTCTCTTTAGTGTTCGCAAACATTTGCTAGCCTTCAAAGCAAACAATTGAGATCATCTCATTGAGAGGCACGGCTGCAGAGGACATATGCAACCATAAATAATATAATATATTTACCTTTTTCTTCCGCATCTATAATTTGATTTTTAATGTAAAATTACTGACCATTTTTCCCGTTCATTCGTCACTCAAAAATTCAATATAATTTATTATTAATTTAATTATTTTGTTAATGGATTAAAAATTGATGTCAAAAAGTCTAAAATACTGTTATTTGGTATAAAAAAGTCTCCTAAAACCAAAAATTCGCATAAAGTTCGATGAAATCAAACATTTCTATTATATTTAATCTCAGCAAAATAATAAAACACTTCTAAAATAATATTTATCAGCAAATTTTAAGCTTATAAATACGTTTTAATGCTATTGAATGCCTATACTATAAATACTTACACTTACAAATCAAAGTCAGCAAGTTTTGAAAATTTTTGATTTTAAAATAAAATTGTCTTATATTCACATTTATTGTTGTTTGTTCTTATATTTAACATAAGAGTAAACAACAATAAACCGATTTAAAATATAATTAATATGCGTATAATATAAAGTTGAACAAATATTTAAGTTATAATTGATAACACTTATTAGTACTGAATGGCTATACATGTATATGTTGTAAGAACTCATAAGTCAGAGATGGAAATGGTCTGATGGTCAGATAGTCTAGGGGGGTCTAAATTACGAAATGAGCCAAAATTATAGGGGGGTCTAAAACTCATCGAATTCATGTGACAATTTTTTTTGGATTTTGGACAAAAAAATTTTTTTTCGAAATTTTTTTAAAAATTCATTTTTTTGTCTCAAAACCTCAGCATATGTACAATGAATTTTGGCCAAAAATCATGGTGCAGTGAAAACTCTTCGGTTTTGTGAGACAATTTTTTGAATTTTTAGACAAAAAAAAATTTTTCTAAATTTTTTTTAAATTCATTTTTTTGTCTCAAAACCTCAACATATCTACAATGAATTCATAGTTTTTCAAAAATCCTAGGGGGGGTGTACACCCTAGCTAGACCTCCCCTTTGCTCATCTATGATAAGTTATGAGTCAAACTTATAAATTTAGTATATAAACACAAAAAATTCATAATGCTGTCCACATCAATACTGCAAAAATAATAGCTGACTTGAAGTATTGACACAGTCTTATCAAACTACTCAAACCTGAATTTTTCGTTGTACTTTAATATATTGCACATTTGAAAATTAATATTGAATTTTTATTATAATAAATTCGGTCAAATTGAAATCATACACTGCTTTAACCACTCAGTAATATAATTGTTATGCGATGTTTTTTTTAATTAACTCTTTAATTTCATCCCATTTTTTACATTAAAATTTAATAAATCATTTTAGTAACAATTAATAGCAATATGCGTTCTTTTTATGTATTAATACTTTGCAAACGCAACACAAACGCAATACTTTTCATTCATATACTAAGCATATTAGTATTGTTTGATTGCATTATTTTTAGATAAACATGATATATCTATGTATGATTCAATTTTCAATTATTTTAACTTCAACTATCAACTTAGCATTTTAACGTTATATTAAAGTTATAAATATTTTATTAAATTTCATATGAAAAATTTTGGAAATTAAGTGATTTAAATTTATAACGGGATTATTGCAATAAAAAACAAAATCCCGTCCCGTCCGTATTTTTACTCTCTATCCCATCCCGCCTAAATATAGTTTAATCCCGTCCCGTCGGGACCCGTTTTCAATGTCTACTTCTTATTAATGTTGTCACACATATTTAAATTAATTATATAGATAAGTTCATTAATATCCATAATGTGATAAATTAATGGGGTTTAATTTTGGAGACATTCATACAAAACAATTTCAAACAAATTCCATCAAATTTACTTATTTATTCAAATTTATTCAAATTTTAGGAAGTTTTCGCATTTTTACTAATGTGATAATCAAATGGCAAATTATAAATGTTTGATCGATAAAAATGTATACTTTGACAGATTAAATAAAATAAAATATTAAACGAGTTCTAAATTTTTAAAAATTTGATCTATTAAAATATCAATAAAAACTGTTTACTTGAGCAATATTTATAAACTTATATGCCACATAGAAAATAGGGAGAATTTTCGTTTTATATTTTCTTCAAACACTCTCTTCGCTATTGTTTGTATTTAATTTGAGTTTTTAACAACTTTAATAAACTTTATGCGAGCACTTAGGGATGAGCATAAGCTCAGCTCGAGCTTATGCTCATCCCTAATCTATGCTGTTAAAGGTAATATTCAAATTTATAGCGCTAATTAACTCACATAAAATGTTAAAATATTAAAAAAAACAAAACTATTACTGCAATACCCTTTCGTTGTTCACGATAGTACAATATTTCAATCAAGCAAAGTGTCACTTCCATGCGTGGGTGTGAGTATCGAAAATTGGTTGAAAGTATTAATATTTTGCAAACAGTTATCATTGCACTTACTCTGAGTGGTCAACATTGTCAATACTGATAATTAAAAATATAATTAAGTATTTAATTATTGGACTAATTTCATATAATAAAAGATATAAAAACTCTTAATTTTTTTAATTAAAATTCTGAGTTTTTATAAGTGCTCTCACATGTGTTTGTATAATCGTAGATTAAAAATGTAAATTAAAAATTATAAGTATAAAATTATATATAGAATTAGAAATACAAATAAAAAAAATTAATAAATTAATTTTATTAAAAATATATTTTTTAGGAGAGTTTTCTCCTTATATGTGTAAATTTATAATGTGTGCACGAAAGAAGAATGGAAAAAATATTTACCATAAAAGTATAGTCATTGAATTACAATTTTTGGAGTAAAAAAATCTAGTTATTTAAAATAAACCAAAATAAACATTTGAAATTTTGATTATAATTTAAATCTGATCTAATTTTTCCTAAACATTGTTAATTGAATTAAAAACTCTTTGCTTTAGATATTAATAACTGTAATTTAAGTATTACAAGGAATTAGTAGTCAATACAGTTAATTAAAGATTTTTAGGAAGAATTTTCTACCTTATATAACCCATGTGTTAACCCCTCACCCCCACCCCTCCCAAAAGAGGAAGGAAAGGAAAACACCGACAAAATAGTACCAATTTTGTTACACATTTCGGTGCCAAAGATGTGTTTTAAGGTGAACACGTTGACCAGTTTTAGCTGCCAAATGTATATTTTATAATTTATAAGTTATAAATTTATTAAAATTATTTACATGTCTTAATAAAAAAAAAGTAAACTATGATAATAAAAGTTGATTCAACTTATGCTGACACCCATTGGCTTATTAAGTAAATTATATTTTAAATATTATTGAGTAAAAGTACGTTAACTAACGTTATAAGTGGGTGTGAGCTGTCATATAAACTGTTTGTCAATTTAATTCAATTTAGATTATAGATGAATATTATTTGCACATCACTCACATTTAATAACACATTTTAATATTTATATAAATATATTTGTATAAATTATGGTAGTAATTATTTGTTAATATTATTATAAACACAATTATTTATATGGCATTGGCTTTAATTGTTGACGTACTTCATAGCATTAATAAGTGTTGTTGTGTTATCAAAACTGTTACAGACGTTCGCATCAAACCATCAGATGTCCGAAACGAGACCATCGATGGCGTACTCGCCTCCGTGCCCATCGCTGTCCGCACTGTCGCCGTCGCGCACCGGTTCGCCACAAGTGGACGACTCGAGCGTCGTTTACGAGAGTGAGATGCGTTTGCGGCCCTATTTGGCCGACTCGTGGACTGACAGCAGACGAATGGCTGCGCTTTTTGCCGAATTTCGTGCTCGAGAGGCGAATCCCGAGGGCTTCGACTTGAAGTTGAATTACTGGGTCGACGCCATCAACAAGTGGTGCACTCACTCGCGAGCGCTTGTCTTCACCGTAACTGACGTTCAAAACGCGTTTCAAAGGTCTAACACTAAACCCAACTTAAAGTGCATTCAATTAGTGTTGAGTCATATGAAGCGAAACAGAAGTGCCGTTTATGTCGAAGAGTTCGATGCGATGAAACAAAACGCGGACAACAATCAGAGTTGGATTAATTGGGGGTTAATAGGAGTGAACGCACTGCTGAAGAAACCACTGCTATTCGGGGCTTCACTTCTCTCTGGCGATAGTGATGACAGTCAGAGCGAACAGATATTGGCCGACATAACGGACGAAACAAAGTTCGTTAACATCGATGTCTTGAAATTGTTGGCCGAAGAGTTAAATAAAATGGTTGTCAACTCGATTCAATCAGCGCGATGTATGAGTGGCGACCAGTTGTACGATAAATACGGCGATAAGTTGGAAGTGAATAGAGAGACGTTTGCAATGTTGATATGGCAGCTCAAGTCGGAGGGAAAGGCTAGAGTGATGGTCGAGAATGGCATCGATATCGTCAAGTTCGGCAAAAACGCGCGCATCACTGAGCTGGACATTGGTTTGGCTAAACTCGAAACCGCGAAACACATTCTCAACGGCGAGATCGATCAGCTTAATGTCGAGAGCGAGTCTCTTAAGGGAGAAGCGAGGGTTTGCGTGAAGAATAAAAGTCAGGAAAAAGCTGTTTTACTGTTGAAGAGGAAGAAGAGAATTGAGAATCAGATGTTGCGAAAGGAGACTCAATTGGAAAATGTGGAAACACTTATGGAGCAGCTGTTGAACTCAAATTCGCATCAACTAGTATTGCATGCCTTACAGAAAGCGACCGATGCCTTGAAAGTGGTGCACAATAGTCAACTCAGGCGAGACGTGGAGAACACCATTGCGGACGTTGAAGACACTCTTGAAGAGGTCTCTGATGTTATTTCTGACATCAGTCGTCCATTAGTTTCTAATGAAGGGCTCGATGTGGACAACGAATTGCAAACTTTGTTACAAGAATTAGAAGACTATAACTTACCTAATACTGAACAAGATGTACAGATTTCTCAATTAAATAGATTAACTGTTAACGATGAATCGCCTAAACCTCAGAAGACCACCAGCTCTCGTGCCAAACCATTAGAAACTGCATAAATATATTAAAAAAATTTGTTTTATATTGTGGTAAAATATTAATAAAAGAGTATATTAGAATTTTAAATACAATTTTACTGATTTTCAATAGGATTTATGAATTTTAATAAAATTTAAATAAAAATTAGTGTTTTATACTAGTAAACGATTTTTTCTGTGGCCGTAAATCAGAATGAAATAATCATTTTATGAAAAATATTTAAATAAAAATTTGATTCTAAGCGTTACTTCATTAACCCTAACATATCTAACATAACTTATCGAGAGATGGCGATGGTTGTAGAAATTCAAACTAAAAAATAGCTCATATTTCGCATAAATTTAAATTTAAATTGTCTAATTAAGCATTTGCTTACGAAAATTTTCATGTAAAAGTAATTTCATTATCTATTGAATTTTTTACATTCCTTAAACTTGACATTCTATCAGAAATTAACTTTTCATTCTATTATACAGTATTTCATTATTTGTTATTTAATATACAGATGTAGATTTGGAACACTAGTAAGATTTTATTTAGTGAATAACCTAACCTTTACCATGAAATTGAAGCAATACATGTTTCTTAAAATTTTATTAAAACTTGAGAATTGATGATACATTTCTATTATATAAAATGCTGATTTACTAGAATCATAAATTACAAGTTGACTAAACAACCATTTGTCACAATCAATTCATTTTGCCTCTCCTTTCGATTCATTGAAATCTACTTCTTTTCTTATTTCATTTTCTACAAAAGTGACACAACTCTCGTCCGTTTTACTCAATGCGACATTTAAATGATTTACATCTCATATCATGCATTAACAAATTTAAATATTATAAAAGTCACGATAAAAAAAATTAATTGCCAAGTATAGTGACATTAAGAAGAAGCGCGTGCGCCACAGATGTGATGCCCAGCATTTGGTTGGCAAAACACAAGCAGTCTCGCACCAGAATATATACAAATATATCAACAATTTTGCGTCTATCCAACAATTCTACCATTAATGTTATTAATTTTTAAATATTGAACGTTGAAAATTGATTATTTATTGCAATCATATTTCGATAGTTTTTCAATTGTATTGCTAAACTTGCTTACATATAAAAATATAAATGATATGTATTTTATTAAAAATTGTGCGTTAAGACAGTTTCGAGTAGTTTGTGCGACTTTATCTTAACCTCTAAGTTAACTTAATAATTTTAAAGTGTTTTTGTTATTGTATTGGTTGAATATTTCAAAGGCTTATATAAAAGGTAAATAGTAATTTTTAAAAGAATTGCATTTAAATTTGAATTTTTTAATTTTAAGAATTTTAATTTAATTTAATTTTTTTATTAAACATTACTTTAAAAGCCGAGCGTTTTGCGATTTAACTGATATATACTCAAAAAGTTTATTATTCAAGTTTTTGTAATTCTGTTACAAATAATTTCGTTTGTATAAAATTGTTCTTTAAATTTTTAAAAACAAATTTTTTGTATTTTGAAAGCATAAATTTATATTAAGTTATGTATAAAAGATAATTTTTACATTTATTTATAATAAAATTAATTAATGTACTTAAAAGAGAAAGCGACTGCAAATATAAAGCATGAAAAATATTTTATTTTCAAAAGTATAGTTTAAATTTATTTATTTTACTAACAAATAAATATTTTTGTAGATTATGTTTTTTGAATATATCCAAAACCGAATACGCTTATTCAGCTTAAAATATCATACAATAAGTACGAAGCATACTGTATTCAATTTGAGTAAAAGTACTGTTCAGCTCAATTGAAGACAAATAGTTTGATCATCGATGAAGCATTTAACGATTCGGTACAGCTGTACTGAACAAAAAACAAAACTAACATTTATTCAAAATATTTATTCTTAAGTTCTATTCATTAAATTACCTTAACTGACGTGCTTTTATTTATAAAATTATAATTTTTTATTGATGGAAATTTTTAAATTATAGGCACAACTTTATAACAAAATATTGATATTTGCATTACATTTTGATGTCAAGTTTCATAATAATGACTGTTTTCTATAATAATAAAATACGAGGAATTGCATTATATTATCAACATTTAAAATTAATTTAAATTAATAATTAAGCATTAAATTATAAAAATAATTTAATACATTAACTTTAGAAATATTGACGAATTAAATTGTTTTTTGTCTAAAATTTAAATGTCAAAAGCGGAGTCTTTTAAAAACATATAAAGATTGACTATAAATTTTAAATTTATATATAATTTTCTTTACAAGATAACATTTTATGTTATTCTCGCGTGGACTTTAAATATTGTTTAAATATATTATTGAATTAAAATTATAGCATATAAATTAATATTCTATATTTTTAATATGTTAGGTATAATTTTGAAATCATTTTGAATTCATTGCTATTATTCATAAGTAATTTTTATATGAAAAATATTAACTATTTGGCATATAATATTAGTTAATTGAAAATTTATGATTAATATGATAAATTGATAAATTTATTCATAATATTTCAATAAAATATAAGCAGCAATATCTATATTTAATAAGACTCCAACCAAATTGCAGTATGTATTACCGCACAAAAGATGAGACACGTAACAAAGCGTAACTTAAATAAAAGACTTATGTCATTGTTCTAATAATAAATCTAATATTTTTGTTCTTTTCATATTTGCTTAACACAGTAAAACATGGAAAAAAGAAATTTACTACAACCCATAATTACGCGTCACAATATAAGCACTTTAAATTGCTAACACTATTAACTGGTCTATTAAAATATATTTATAAAAATAAAAAATGCTTATTATTTATTCATTTAACAGTTTAATAATATTAATAAAAATATTAGTTGATATTGTAAACACAATTCTTTAAACTGATAATACGTTTATTATACGTTTTAAATTTATTTATTGGAAAATTATCTTTTTAATGCTTGAAGTTATAAATCTAATATATTTTATAAATAACTAAATTATTATTTATCTTATACTATATTATGAATCAATATAATTTATTGATAATAAAATATTATTCGACTCAATTTTTAAAATTTATTTTACAATATAAATTAAATGTTGACAAACAATTGAAAAAATAACTTCAAAACATTATCATTGTTTGAGTTTAGAATGTTTTTTGTTAAAAAATCTTTAAGTGATTTTAATTAAATGTTGCCAAAAATAATTTCATTTTTGCCACATTCAAAATACTCATTACTGTATCCGATCCTTTAAATCAATTTTTCGAGTTAATATCATTCATGACTTTAATAGCGAAATGTTAATCAAGCGCTGTTTCATACGTGCATAAGTTATAATGTGAAACTTTTTGAATCATTTTCATAAAAAACCATAATCTCGTTAAAACTATTGTATGATCAATATTGTTATATGCGTCTGCGCCTAAGCTCGTTAAAGTAAGAATAAGTTTTATACTCTTGAGCTTAAATATTAAACTAGAAGATTCTTTTTATTCTAACGTAAAATTCTGTACGTTTATTCAAGATTATTATATTTGTGATATAAATAATTTTTT